>WTSP01003679.1:47433-57576 GCA_025331215.1 Actenoides lindsayi | reverse complement strand
CTCCCCAAGCCTGGAGCGCTGCTGGGGGTTGTTGTGGCCCAAGTGCAGGACCCGGCATTTGGCCTTATTGAAACTCATGGAACTGGCCTTGGCCCAGTGATCCAGCCTGTCTAGATCCCTTTGCAGAGCTTCCCTGTCCTCAAGCAGATCGACACTTCCACCCAGCTTGGTGTCATCTGCAGGTTTACCAAGGGTGCTCTCTATCCCCTCATCCAAATCATTGATGAAGGTGTTAAACAGGAGTGGCCCCAGTACTGAGCCCTGGGGGACACCACTCGTGACTGGCAGCCAACTGGAATTATCTCCACTGACCACAACTCTTTGGACTTGTCCATCTCATCGGTGTTTCACCCAGAAAGCCTATGCCCATCCAAGCCAAGAGCAGTCAATTTCTCTAATAGAACGCTGTGGGAAACAGCGTCAAATGCCTTACTAAAGTCAAGACAGGCAACATCCACAGCCTTGCCTTCATCCAGCAAGCGGCTCACCTGTCCTAGAAGGAGGTCAGGTTTGTTAAACAGGACCCTGACCTTCAATAAACCCATGCTGACTGGGCTGGAACACCTGGTTGTCCTGCATGTGCTGCATACTGGAACCCAGGATGATCTGCTCCATCAACTTTCCTGGTCCCAAAGTCAAATTGACAGGCCTGTAGTTCCCCGGATCCTCCTTCCACCCCTTCTCATAGATGGGTGTTATACTGGCTGACCTCCGATCAGCTGGTACCTCCCCAGTCAGCCAGGACTGCTGATACATGATGGACAGTGGCCTGGTGAGCACCCCTGACAGTTCTCTCAGCACTCTGGGATGTAACCCATCCAGCCCCATAGATTTATGCACATTGATGTTGAGCAGCAGGTCATGGACCATCTCCTCCTGAATTGTGGGGGGCACACTGTGTTCCCTGCCTCTGTGTCTTGGCTTGGGGGAGTGGCTTTCCCTGGTGCAAGTGTTCCCTTTACTAAAGACTGAGGCAAAGAAGGCATTAAGCCCCTCAGCCTTCTCCTCTTTTTTTCTTACCGTATTTCCTCCTGCATCTAGTAGGGGATGGAGGCCCTCACTGGCCTTTCTTTTACTATTAATGTATTTATAGAAATTTTTCTTATTGCCAGATTAACTTCTAGCTCAGCTTTTGACCTTCTTTCTCTGCATCACCTAACAACATTCTCATACTCATCTTGAGTCATCTGCCCCTCCTTCCAGAGGCCATAAACCTTCCTTTTTCCCCTGATTTTAAGCCAAAACCTCGCTATTCAGCCAGGCCAGTCTTCTTTGCCGCAGACTTGTCTTAGGGCACGTGGGGATGGCCTGATCCTGTGCCTTTAAGTTTTCCTTCTTAGAAAATATCCAGCCATTCTGGACTCCTACATCTTTCAAAACTGGCTCCCCAGGGATTCTATCAAGTGACCTCTGAAACAAGTGAAAGTCTGCCCTTCGAAAGTCCTGAGTGTCAGTATTTCTGCCCCCCGTTCTAACGTCTCTAAGAACAGAGAACTTAATAATTTCATGGTCACAATTGTTTCATCGACTGACAGAACAAAACAGCCATCATGTCTTTGTTTGTTCCCAGGTGCCTAACCCCTGAAATGCTACATTTCCCACTGTCTGCACAATACTCCACTCTGTTTTCAGTTAATGGCAAACTGCTGCAGACGTGAGAAGAGACTCCATGTACTCCTGTAAGCTGTTTGTTTTCTCGTTCCTGCTTTAAAATAGAGGTCATTGTGACTGAATGTATCTTATTTGCTGTGTTTTCATGGCATGCATCTTTTAAACAGGTTAGTAGAGCCTGTTCATAGAAAGCAGGGAGAAAGATGTTCTTCCCTCTCCATGGAATTAATCTTAGTTATTGCAATTCTATGTGTGAACTTAAAAATCCTAAAAATAACAGTCTCTATGTTTTGGAGAAGCTAAGCAAATTAAGCTGAATAGTAACTGAGTGGTTAAATACAGGGTAAACAAATACTGCAAAAATGTCAGCATCATTCTTTAGAAGGTATGGAAGCTACACAGCATGTACCAGGGGTTCTGCCAGCAAGCACAGCTGCTTACATTGGCCCAATGTTCCTTCAAAAAAATGATAGGCTATCCTGTGAGAATAAAACAGTGTCCTGGGCCTTTTTTTCCTCCGTCTTCCAAGTGTTTAAACAAAGGATTTTACTGTCAAAAGCCAAGACTAATTGCTTAAACTCTATACTTGCAGAGAGAAAAAATGGAGAATCCTCTAGCAGTATCAAGGTAATCATCAAAAAGCAAGACCATGATTCAAGAAAACTCTGCATTCAGACACAACCCATAGAAAGAACAACTGGTAACTATTGCTAGAAATAGCTTCATGGCATTCTAGTTGCCTGTTAAATGAACTATGCCACCAAGCCATCATTCAAAAGACCTAGAAAACAGGTTTGCACAGATGATGGTGGTCTGCCTCTTCAGCTCTCCTCCTCCTTCTACTCATTTCACACAGCACTTAGCTTCTGTCTCCACACTCCCACCCCAGCCTTATCCTATCACAGCTCCAATAAAAAAGTGCTCCAAATGCAAAGTTTTCAATTATAAGATTTATAACTCCTCTACAGAAAGGATCTGGAGGTCCATATACAATGCAAATTAACCCTAACTTCTGGTATGTGTGGAACTCATCCATCAAAGTTTTCTATGTTAAAATGAGAGCAAAGCATATGACAACTTCTATGCACCTGAATCTCCAATGAAGTATTCTCAAAGATCCATTTTAATACTCTAAATGTTTCTTTCCTTACATATTACAGCCTACTGCAGCAATCACTGGGTTGCAGTCTGAATAAACTCAGTTACCCTCCTTCTAAACAACAGCAACCTGACCAGCTCACCAGTCCAAGAAAAAGAAGTCCATCTATTTATATTTATCAGGCCCCTCTGCAGCACTGAGGGTCTCCATTAAATCACAGTATCATCATTCAAAAACTTGACAAAACTCCATTTTGTGGCTCACAAACAAACCAAAACCTTGTGGCAGACTGCATGAAAAAAAAACCCTACCAACCAATCAAAAAAAACCAAAACACAACCCCACACAAAAAAGCAAGAAACAGAGAGAAACAGAAGATCCTTTCTTTTTCTGTAGAAGGGAGGATAATTCCTTCTCTCTTGCACTGTATCTCAAAGAACTGTCAAGTTTTTAAGATAACCTATCTAGAAAAACAAAAATCACCAAATCCTTAGTTTCCTCTCCTACAGTCACAAATTATTAGAAAAGTTATTTATGAGGCCCAGGGACACCTTTCATTTATCATTTTTGCTACTTCTCACACAGATTCCAAATGATACAGTAAGACAGCAGGTTGCAATGTACAGTACCATAATGCTGCTTTCAAGATTGTTACCAAGTTTTGCATGCAGCTAATAACTGAGTCATCTGGAAACTGAGTGTACAGCACAAACCTAAGTTTTAAGTTCCATAATTTACCACACTGATTTTCTCTAAATATCTGAAACTGGTAAGGATACTGCAAATTATAAGCTGATTAATATAATCACTGCAAGAGCACAGGAATGTAACAGATGCCAAAGTATTACTGCAAGCATATGCTACAAGCAGGTTGGAGCATGGAAATTCAGGTGGCTGTTGACACAGTGCAAGTTGTGAACATGATGCACAGGGCTTCCTCCTAGAGGTGATACAGCCCTTGCATTAAAAAAACAACTTGAAAAAGACTTCACAAGAGGTCAGAATCTTCTACCTATTCCCCACCACACTAATTCTGCTCTTTTGATTTTGCCTATACAACTAACCTTTGTATTTCTTTCATGACAGACAGGTTAGTTCTGACTAAAATTACTCCTATCACCACCCAACTTTTTTTGCCAATTAAAAGCATCCAGGAGGTTGAACTTTTCCAAGAAAAAATCACCACATTTTAGCCTGGGCACATAAAGGGTTTCTGAAGCATACATTTTAGAAATTACTCAGTTGACTTAGCTTAATTAAAAAAAGCAAACCAATAAACAGAATCAGAGCTCAGGTAAACAAAACCAGACACTCTGTATGATGAATCTCAGCCCACAAGTTTAAAGTAATTGATTCTGAAAAACAGTTCCTACAAAAGATATGGCAGGCAACTCTTCATCAGTTAATCCCCAGCCCAGTGGGGACAAAGGTAGGGCTGAGAATACAAAATACTCATGATGTTTAATCTGTAAAATAGAATTCATTTCTACAATTAAATGTGAATTGTAAATTGGAATTGGTTTGCTTTAAGGTGATCCCAAAGAGCATTGCTCTAGACTACTGGTGGTACGATGCTGGTATGTCCGATTTCGGGCATCGAACTTAACAGCACAAAGTGCTTGAGGTCTTGAAGAGGAAGAAGAGTCAACTTACCACCTTTAAAATTTATTTATGCACCAAGTGTTCCCCAAAGCCTGTGTAGTGAACATACTTAGCACAGAAAGCAAAAATTAACTCCTTTTCTCTTTTTATTCTACATGTTACTTCTAAGAAGAGAAACTGCTCTTTGACAAGGAATAATGTAAACAGGAGATGACACTGACTTCGTTCTTTTTTCTACCCTTTTTGAAGAGCTGGCTGCAACAGAAGTGAGATTACAGAATGTAACAAACAAATTAAGAGTTAAGGTCTTTAGAGGAATTGTCACATGAAGGGCAAAACTATAATGAAGAAAATGCTTTCTTTTCCCTATGCACTTTTTCACACTAATACTTTTGTGACATTCAAGCAGATTACTGCTGGTCCAAAAGCAGACATTACCTCTAAAGGCTGATTAAGTCAGCTAAACATGGAAATATAAATGACAGTATATTACTTTGTTAATTCATAAGACACTCCCTTTGTTAGCCTGAAATATCATGAACATATTATTATCATCAGGAATAGGACTGTCACATTAGAATGAGTAACATCAGGCATGCAGGTTAAATTCAAAAGCCTATTAGAGAAAACTTAGCTAGTCTAAGTGATGCAATCTCAGGGAAGCTATGCTCAATTTTTCCAAGCATCCAGATACAATCAGTCTTTTTCTCTCTCATTCTGCAGGACTTTGAAGGAAAATATAAGAGGTAAGAAGAGAGAGATAGGAAGAAATTAAGAAGGCTACACAAAGCAAACAGAAAAAAAAAAGCAAGCATGATCCCTAGCATCCCCTATGTCCTCTCCATACTTAAAATTATTTCTTAGAGATGTTATTTCATGCATAAAAGAAACAGCAGGCAAGAACATTTCCTCATTTTTCACAGACAAAGCTAAACTTATTCCCCTCGTTTATCCCAGCAGTCATCAGAAGAAACAGAAAATCAGGGAGTTATTTTAGATTTAAGCCAAAATAGACATCAATATCAGATGTTCATGGCTTTTTAACTTCAGGCTTTTATGTCTAACAAGTAGATATATTTTTACTTGATAAAAATAATAAGAAACAGCTTTCATATTAATTCTTACAGTGTACCCTTTTCCTTACCTGTCAAAGTAGAGGTATATACTCTCTCTCTCTCTCTATATCAGTATCAGAGAAGATTGAACATCTCCCCCCAACCCTTAGCTTTATGGTTTCCCCTAGCTGTCATTTCACACTGCTCTTGGCGAGAACGCAAGAAGTGCAAACAAGGTCTACAACCAGAAACGTAGTGAGGCTGAGCTGTTACTTGCTTTTCTAATTTATCAATTCATATTAAACAGCAGTAAAACTTCAGCAGCAGTCATGACTGATGATTAAAAATTCCTACATTCCTCCTTTTTTCCCCATCCTTGGAAAAGAACCACCTACTCTTAAACCACTAACTTGAGAACCTCCCTGTGTATTCCGCAGCTCTACTTGTACATAACTTGGGCTTTACGGCACTTAGGTTACTATTTATCCTCCCTACCAATACTGTACCTTTTCTACTTTGGTGCAGACCAGGCCTGAAGTCCTGAAACATCAGAGAACCAATGCAAGATCTGTAAATTTGTCAATCAAGTAAATTATTTTACTAAATAAAAGAAGCCATTCTGTAATTAGGAGATGTCAACTACCCTCTAAATATACTCTTCCTTTCCAGGACAGTATATTAATTTATTTTCTCAGCAGACATGATGCTGAGTGTTACTGCACCGATATTTAAGTTATTTTTACTTATGTTTCTACAAAAGACACCTTGCTGTTGAGGCCTTGCACTCCACTTACAGAACAACTAAACAAAAGTCTTTAAATATTAAAGATTTAATATTAAATATCACAGAGAATCTAGAAATCCTAAATTTAAACCATGGAGTACAGGGGGGATATTTTATGTTGAAGAGAGCATTTGAATGGAGTGAGAATATTTTATTAAAAATAATAATGACTGCAATTCATGTCATCCAAGAACTACTCAATAATTCAAGTCAAACTCACTGATCAATTTTGACAGAAAATGAGAGTGAGGGGTATGAAGAATCAATAGTGTGAGAAATGCCAGCAGTCGTAAGGGGGATTTAAGTTTTCAGACAGGAACCCAGATGGATGTCTCCCGAGGTGTTTTGACTGAGATGCTCTCATTTTGCTTAATATCTTTTAACACAGTTTTTAAAAATCCTGGCAGAAGGCAAGCACACACCACTGGAAAATAAAAACAGCTTTAAAAGATGCAGAAATAAAACAGGCAGAAATCTAGTGATATTCATACCATTCAATCCACATGCTTGTTTTTTTCCCATCAGGATTGCCCGTCTTCTCCTTAAAGCATTTTCAAGGATATTTGCCCTATAGATAATATGGGGATGGGGTGTTCCCTCCTTCTGTGGATGCTTTTTAATGGGTTCAATGAAGTAGTCTCCATGGGGCAAATGGAAATATCCGGTCTGAAAATAAAAACAGAAGAGTTCATCTCTACTGTCCAGTAATGGAAGTCAAAATACACCCTTTTCATATCATCATCCATGAGCTTTTCTTAAAAGACATACATTACACTACATAAATATGAAAAGAACAGGTTTTCAGAATTTATTTTGCTACACACACCAAGGATGCTTTGTATCTCACAAAGGTGTAACAGTCCAAAGTGGAATATAAAAACCACCTTCTTCCTAATAACTTGAAATCTTTTACAGGGAGGCAGAGGCTCTCATATTTGTACAAAGCCACTGAAAGGTCAAAAGTTAATTTGTCAAACATGAGGCACTAGAAAGAACTGCATCTTGTTCTAGTGTTTTGCATCCATTCTCCAAAGAACAATCCCTGAATAGAAACCGTTTCATAAGTGCAAGGTTTAATTCTGCTCCTACCCACAACTCCATCAGATTACACAACCCATCAGATGGGCTGGACTGTGCGATCCACCCTTGACTCAGAGCACACACCCACCCTGCCCCCAGGCTTCCAATGGAAGAAGTAAGTAGCTTTCCATGAATTATAGCAAGCTACTGTGATCATACAATAGACCTATGTAACAAAGGCTGTAACACTTCTCATGCTATAACTTCTGTATTAACCTCCCGGCTTTGACCGAGCTACAGGGCCTATGATACCCACCTGGACTACACAGGATTAGTTTACATCTCCCTTTCCCACCACCTAAGAGACACATGCAACCAGACATTGCAAACCCATTCTATAGCCCTTCCACTTCAACATACACAGAGCAGTACTAAATCTAAAACAAAAGATCTACTGACAACCCAGCCCACGCTGGGGCTGTGAAAGGAGATTGAGATAGACTACTCCTATGGCTTTATTTCTCTCTCATCTTCTTGCTGTGGCCTTCTCAACTTCCTCTGGAGCAGGACAAAATACAGCAACACTGTGGTCCTGCAGCTGCTGGATTCAAACTCATAAGGACAGACAAATTTAAAAATCCTTTTGAAACATTTCAAGGTCTTAAAGTTTTCATGGGCAGTTGGCAAAGCCACTGTGAGGGTAAGGAGAAGAGAGAAATCATATGAACAGAGAAAAAGCACAGGCTCTATGTAGTAGAAGCCCAAGGGCAGCTCAGTGAGATCTCCACGTAACGTGTTTCAAAGGGCCCCCTACCAAATACCTTCTGCCTCCACTCTGATTGCCCCAGGCCCCACATATCCCATAGGAAATGCATACAAATAAATGTGATTGTCATTTCACAGAGTTTGCCCAACTGTTCTAATCTTAAAGCAGCTTTCTGGCGCAAGTCAAAGTGTAAAAGCCAGAGGCTGGCCTTGGTTACATTCGTAAAGTTTCACAGATTCAGGACTCAAAGTCACATATGTTTGCTCATCTGGGATTACAGCTACCGCTTGTATATTTTTTGTTTCATTTTTAAGAAAAAAGAAATCAATATCTCTGATTCTTAAACATAAAATCCAAAAATGCTCAGGTTTCTTTCTACATTATAAACAAAGGCTACTTCTGATACAGGGGCTAAGACATCCTATAAAAGCAACAAATCATTTCTTCAGATTGGATAAAGTTGTCAAGCAAGCATTAATCTATGGAGCACAAATGTCTATACAGAGGCTAGACCAGGAAATCAGTGGATGTGGCTTTCCTCCTGCTGCTGAAGGAATCAAAGCACTAGCAGAAATCTTTGCCCATTCCTTTTAATTCCACAGGATTCAATCTTCCATGCACATTCTGAAAATCTCAGTTATACAAACTTTTTCTGTTGTGGTTTTTTACCCAGTTGGAACCAGGAAGAACTAACCATCTTCAGTGCAGACCCTGACTTTATAGGGCAGGCTGGTTAGTCACTGGGCTATTGTGTTAAAGTTGCATCTGTAAGAAGAAAAGCCAGGCAGTGATATAAAAAATGAGTAACATTAGAAGCAACCTCATTTCCCAAGCTTCCCCAGCAACATGTACATGTTAAAATTCAGCTCTCCATCCAGGATGGAGCAGGAGAAACAAAAAAAATTCTTCGTGTTTCATACTGTGCAGGCACTCAGATGGCACCAAACATTGATCAAAGAACCAGCAAACACTGGCTACTACAGAACCTGGCTTCAGACATTCCCATTGGTTCTTTTTTATTATTACTGTTTTCTTAACATGATTGGTTTTCAGTATGGAATATCTATTTTCACAGTCTTACAGCTTTTTGCTGTAACAACTTTATCCCAAGCTATCCCCATTCCAATACAGCCAGAACACCCACAACCAGCTGGCATTCTGTGGACGTTTGTTAAGCTCAACAATACAACTGCATCATCCCACACATATGAAGTAGAAATTCTTCCTCTAGATTCAGGATGAAACTAGGAGTTCTCACTCCGCCTGTAGCATGAGTTTGTGTACTGCTTTTGTCACTGCCATTGTAGCCCTTTCTAGGAACATGCAGCTATTTGGCTCACATCTACTGCATGTGCTTCATTATTCCTGTTGACAGATAACTGATTATGGACAAAATGGTAGCAGTACTATCCTTCTCTGAGTTGTAACTACCCCTGTCCTGCATGTCTCTTTGTTATGTGAGGAAAGGTCCATAAGAAGCCGCCTGTGCAGAAAAGGTGGAATTTTTTCATGTCCCTTAACTTCTGGAAGAATCCATGTCTGTGTGTCCGATCTCCTCTGCTGAAAGCTCAGGTATGTGAAACTTCAACATGACAGCTTTAACATCTGTTCTTTAAAAGAGGTTGAGAACAGCCAAAACTTTCATATTTGATGGCTACAGATTTCTGAATCACGTAAAGGAACTCCTGTACTGGACAGACAGACTGAAGTCACTGTAGAACATGAATAAGTCTGAGAATCTATTTTACCAAGGAGACATTCCAGGATTGGCAGGGTGTCATCAGCTCACAGTTCAACTTGCAGGACAGCTCCCGAAACTTTGGGAATATCAGAAAATTGCTACTTAACTGAAAAGTAAATAAGCCCCTAGAGTAGTAAACTAATCTGGAGCTAGAACTGCTGCTAGCTTAGAACAATACAAGAAGAACCTGAGGTATATCTTCAGATTATGAACAACTCTTCGTGGCTGGCTTGGCAACACTGCTGTGCACTCTCACACAGCCATTTCAGGCATTAGTGCAATGAAGCGTCCCCACAAACAATGGACAGGATGGCAAAGAAATATATAAACCATCTTTGTCACAACAAAGAGTGCAACTGTACCCATCAGCCCACTGGCCAAGCCTTTCTGAACCACAGACATGACTCTGAATCAAAGAATCATAGAATAGTTTCAGCTGGAAAAGACTTCCAAGATCATCAAGTC
>WTSP01003679.1:28849-39130 GCA_025331215.1 Actenoides lindsayi | reverse complement strand
CTCTGTACTTGACATTGGTGAGGCCACACCTTGAGTACTGGGTTCAGCTTTGGGCACCTCAATACAAGAAAGACATCAAGGTGCTGGAGCAGGTCCAGAGAAGGGCAACAAAGCTGGTGAGGGGTCTAGATAACATGCCTTATGGAGCAGCTGAGGGAACTGGGATTGTTTAGTCTGGAGAACAGGCTGAGGGGAGACCTTATTGCTCTCTACAACTATCTGAAAGGAAGCTATAGTGAGGTGGGTGTTGGTCTCTTCTCACGGAAGAGCTTAATTTGTGCCAAGGGAGGTTTAGATTGAATATTAGTAAAATTTTCTATACTGAAAGAGTGGTGAGGCAATGAAACAGGCTGCCGAGGGAAGTGGTAGAGTCACCATCCCTGGAGGTGTTCAAAAAACATGTAGATGTAGCACTTCAGGACGTGGTTTTAGTGATCCTGATACTGTTGGGGAGACAGCTGGACTTGATGATCTTAGAGGTCTTTTCCAACCTTAATGGTTCTGTGACTGAGTGACATACTACACTGAAAAGGTTATTTTGCATCACAACCAATGTCTATGTTGAAAAATGATTCAGAGTGGGAAATGGGATATAGAAGGAGAAATGAAATGAAACAATAAGCACAACATTCAAGCCAAGTCCCAGAACTTGGAAGCGAAGGTGAAGTCTCTAGTACATAGCTGATGCTTAGCACATGGCAGTGTGGGAACCAGCACGATGGTAACTGGTAATCAGAACAGAAGTGTTAGACTTCCGCTGGCCTGCGGCAAATCACAAGCCACTCATTTGACTGTCCCTGTTATTTCTGTCTGCCTGAAAAAGGAGAACGAAGCGATTTTACGACTGCATCTGGCACACCACCATAAATGTTTTTACAAATCTAGTACAAGTCCCAGCTCACATGCATATCAGAGCTGAAAGCTGATCAGATTCAGCACTGGGTTTCAATCGGTTTAACTTCATAAACCATTTAAGTTATCTCTGAACTTGATATAAATCTGCCCTTGAAACTTGAATTCTGACTGAAACTCATTTGCGTTGACAGGAGAGTTACAGTGCACATCACAATTACCTCCACGCAACAGATTACTGGCAGAAAATTAACAACTATCTCAGAGGTGCAGAGAGATAACACATACTTGGAAATTCAAGTTGTGCAAAAAAATAGCCCAATAAAAACAAATACTCCTCGATCTACTCATAGTCAAGTTTCAGCTCAAAACCTGGCAAGATGTATACTGAATAAGAAACAACTCAAATTTGGTACAAAACCAGTAACTGAGTAAACAACTTACACTAAGACTAGCATAAAATCTCTGCCAATTCCAAAGGTCCCCCTGATAGGAGCTTGAGCTGATGAAATACCAAGTACCTCCTCTAACGTGCTGGATTCTTTAAGGTACCTCTGAAGCTGGTAGAAAACCAGGGAGCTCAATGCTCTCCAGAGGCAAGGCCCTCTATAATAAGCACCTGAAAATGCTGGAGAAGAGACAACATGAGGAAGCAGCATGCAGCACAGAGAACTGGAGAGTTTCTGACTGCTGTCTGCCCTAGCACAAGAGGTAGGGAGCTTCAGAAGAAGCTGTCAGGCAATAAAATATTTTTCCACCCAAGGTATACTTATGCTGAAGGAGCATTTGCCACAGAAAATTGCAAATCAGAAATGTTTTAGAGGGGTACCAAAAGTGGCTGGATAAATCCATGTAGGGAAGATTAAGTCTGCATTTTTAAATAGAAAAATACCACCCACAGCTCAGAAACAGACAGCACGTCAAGGAGATGTCCCTGTTTTCCAGTCTTGTTCTTACACTTCTCCCCAGGAATCTGCTGTTGAACATTATTTCCTTCTGAAAGTCAGCAGCGTTCTCAACAAAGCCAAGGGTCTGGCAAATTAACACCCTCCACCAACACAGAAATCACTATCTGTTGCTCAGGTGCTGCCTTTGTAGGAGCTTTTTCAGTAGAAAAAGAGGCTTCCTCAGTTGTGTGCTTAGCCTTCTTGGTCGCTTTTGCAGCCCTAGGGGCTTTTTCCTATTGTGCCTTTCACACTCCAGGTTTACATCTTCTTGTAACCATAATATCAGCCCAAGATGTACTCCTTTCTATTTCTTTACACCAGCCCTTCTTGTCCCAGACTGATAAGACAGGCTGGACTTTTGAGCTGACCTGTACTGCAATAGTTCCTAACTCCTCATGCAAGTAGCAACCACCCCCTTTAAAAAGTGCCTCTTTTTTCCAACCCATTCTTGGTGATACGCTTTTGTCTACTTGCAAAAAGAAAATGTTTTACTTTGCAGCTCACCCATGGAAATCAAAGGGGTAGACTTCAGTCTAAAAATGATGAAATTAAGATTTTGATAGTTAAGTGTTTTGATATGCTCATGTTTTGCGTCTGTTTTGTTTCGGTTGTTTGTTTGTTTTGTGGTGGTTTTATTGATGGGGTTTTTTTCTGTTGGAAAAGTTACTGTTTTTATTTGAAACTGACGGAAGAATTAGACTTTCCATCAAAATAATTCTTTGACTGCAAAGAAATTGCTTTTGCCATTTTGAAAATACAACTCTGTTAGGAATAAAAGCCTTTCATTTTGCCTTGCTTAAAAGCAGCAGTCAGCCTTTAAGGTTTGAATGTGGTATCCTGTTGCACAAATTAAAAAGACAATATAGAAAAGAATTGGGCTATTTATCTAAAAAAAAAAAAAAAAATTGCAATAAAACACTCTTTGGAGATAGGCAGGTGAGGAAACATATTTTGCTATAGTAAAAGGTCTCTTTTTCTTTCTGTCAAAGCTCTGCTGTCACCCCTTCTTTTACTCAAGGGATGTTAAAAGTTTTGTCTTTTAAACTGGCTTATTTTGAAATCCTTATAATGTACCTTTCAGGAATCCAGAAATGATGAAAATCCATTTTAACTTAAAAAAAAAAGACATGACGTTCAGCATTTCTAAGAACTCTGAAGTTTGTTTCTTTAGTAGGTTAAACCAATACAGCAATACATAGGACACCTATAAAAAAAAAAAAAAAAATACTTTTTCGTACAGATCTGGCAGATGTTGTTTCCAGATGAAACTGGAAACAGTTCCTTCTTGAACTACATGCTTGTAGATCTGTAGAATAGTGTTTTGCTGAAGTTAATGTTTACTCAAACCTAAAAGATAGTATCTTCAGCTCCTACTTAGCCTGTTTCTTGCTAGTCTAAGAATACTGAAAATTAAAGAATTTAATAACAATGGAAAGAAAGAGAAGATAATAAAGACTAGATGATACACAACTCCAATGGTTCTTTACAGAGAGGTATATTTGACCCATAAGCCTCTAATAAGCTTTTGTGTGGTCAGAGGATTGTTTAGGAACACATTTAGGAAGGAATTCAGGACTGAATCATTCATAACTCATAATTCACCTCTCAAAAAGGTGAGGTTACAAAAACAGTACGTACAATAAGCACTTCATTCTGTTGACACTATTACCCAGTGTTGCACAGCTAAACACCAGAATTTCACTTTAAGGATACAACTGAGGGATGAGACTGTGGCTTTCTGAGAGACATATTTTCAAAACCAAGATTTTTGTACAGGGTGATGCTATATCATGACAGAGGCACTGAAGCATCAGTAATGGAAATGTTATCATTGAAAAACAATGTTTTTGCACTAGCCAAGCAAAAGCTATTTTTGTTCTTCTCAAATACAATTCAGGCAAGATTTCCTCAAGGTGATGGGTTTTTTTGTCAGTGCTATGTCTCTTTTCCTTCTTCCCTCTGACAATGAAAGCTAGAAAACAAACACTGAACCAAGTACATCCCTGTCTCAACAGCAATGATTTATTTGCAGCAGGAATAGATCCGACAGCCTACATCACAACAATCTATGTGCAGATTCCAAAGGCAATGAATAATCCCCTCTAGGCTCAGAAGCAAAACACATGCCTTGCTCCCATCCCTTCTTTTGATGCTTTAAAATATCCGTGACCTTACTTTATGCTTAGCACTCAACACATGGTGGCACTTACAGACCTCAACACGCATTTTGTAGAAGAATTTCAAGGTAGGTTCTGCCAGAGCTGAGCTGGAAACACAGAAGTCATGTAGTGAAATTGTCTGTTAAAATCCTTTTCAGCAGGCCTCTTTCCCTAGCGCTGCTGGATGTTTTCCAAGAACTACACCACGTGCTCCTAGCCCACGATGCATGTTCTCTTTCCTTTCCTCAGCCTGGCTCACCCCCCAAAAAAATGGTTGTTGTTTGGCAGCACATCTCTAGATTCCGACTGATTTTCTTCAAAGCATCAAGACTCACATGCACCTTGTTACAGTTTCATCAGGTCTGCCCAGTGCTGCTGAGATGGTAGCAGCTCCCCTTTCACTGTGACTGCCCATCTGGTGTCCAGCTACCCTTCTCATCAGGCTCCAGATTTCAATATGAAACGCCCAGACTGTGCAAACCACTGTGTTTAGTTTCCCCACGTAATCCGATTTGATTAATTTTGCACAGCCTTTGATTACCTTTCACTGTGAAGCATTTGAGAATATTTAAGGGTAAGAACCATGTGCAGTTACCTAACCATCTGGTTTTATCTTCAGTCTCTTTAGTTTTCAGTCTTGTCAGAGGGTTTTCTTCGACAGTTCAAGTCTTAGCAATTATTTTGTGAGGCTCTGGGAAAGCTGTTGGGATTTACTTGTCTGCTGTCCTTAATAATTCTGCTAATTCAGGAAGACCGTAACACAGCTGCAGAAATGACAGATTAGCTCTAGCTCAAACATTCAAAATCATGTCCAGCTCTCAGCCACTGCACATTAAGATGCAGAAGAAAAGCAAATGAAGGATAAGCAAAGGATGCAGTTACACACACACATGGAGTAAAACCAAGCACACACGAAAACACAACAAAGACCTCAGTTGGATCCCTGCAATTACAGAGAAGAAAGTTTGAGCAACTGTGCACTACAACTGAGAAGGGAACTCTTAGCACAGGAATTTTTAATTAATCTTTGACTTGCAACAAACCAGCTGACCTTTGTCTCAGTCTATTGACGACACATAAAAATAAGTCAGTTTGACTAAATGTGCAGTCCCCGAAATGGGACATTTGTTAAAATAACATAGATATATTAGCTCTTTTCAAATTACAGGTAAAAAAGCTTCATCTACAGTCATAAATCCTTTAGAAATACCATACTCCAGCTTGCTGCAAGTATGTGTGCCTGTGCATGAGAAGGAGACAGAGAGAAAAGTTCAGAGCTTATGAGCCCATTTTATTGATCACCTGCCACAGATCCTACACACATAAAGGATCCACAAGGATTTTTGGTCAATACAGCATAAGTCACAACTCTGAATTATCTGTAGGACTAACAGACAACAAACAACAGATTCCGGCCTGCCGACACTAATACCCAGCAACAAACATTGTTTTGCTAGTGGCACACACGTTTTAGGACTACTCTGCAGAAATGCTGGGATTTGCCAGTTGGATTTCAGAACTGAAAGGCTAAAACTCCATTCCCCTTGTTGAAAGGAAAAGGTAGAACACCAAAATGCACGTCAAACATACCATTTCTTAGGGGAAAACATCCCTTTCCAGCCTGCACTCATCCTGCTGCCTTTTGTTCTACACTCACAGTCTCACAGCAATTAATAAACTTCTGGTCATGTTTATGCAGAACCTAGCACAATGCCTGTGACTCAGACACACAGCTCTACCGCCATGTGAATTATCGCCCTTGATTATAGTAACAATGAAAATGAGTAATACCCAACAGGAGTAAAATCTGTTTCACTGATTGGGCTCCCTATAGAGATATGGCTTGAAAAATCATCTGACAAACAATACCATTTACACCCACTTGACACAATGGGGTGGATACGTGTGTTTATAGATCTGCCTCTGAGTCTCGACAACAGAAAACCCATGTTACAGCCCAAGCAGCAAGATGTCACGGGCCCTGCTTTATCTCCTGAGGTACTTCACCACAGAGGATCTACTGTGCTGTTCAAGCAGATAGTCTGGACATCCTTACATCTCAGGTGAACTCCCTAAATGCTTCTGGATTCAGTGCTGTGTGTGGAATCCCAGACTGAATTGCTGTGGAGTGGAAGAAGTTGAATAGGGCTAGACAGGAACCAGAAGCTTTCTGAAAAGCCACTGCTTAAGTCCTGTTGGTGCAATAAATAACCTTAAACTCTTCTTTCCCTTCTTCATGTTTATCTTCCTCCTTCTAAAACTGAACTTTGCTGAATGACAGAGCTGCTTCAGCAGAATTCAGTCCTTTCCCCTTTAAAACACCAAAGCATCTTTGACGATTCAGAGACTTGAAGGGATGGGAATGGTCAAGCCCACACAGAGAGATGGGGAGCAGAAAGGGCTACTACACAGTCCTTGAGCTCATGTGAAGTTCTGCTGCTTGTTCCCAGAAGCAAACTCAGTGGGGGTACTGCAAGCTGTGGTGAATAGTCAAGACCAGGTTTCATGTATCATGGTGTAGTACTGGAGGGCAGCAGGATGTATTGTCAGGCAGGTCTTTTTGCTTGCCACAGGCTACCATCTCCTGGCTCAGTGTCACAGAAAAGGAGTGGCTATTAAATGAAATTAACACTACCACTTTGACATCATCAGAGTCTTTGATCTCACGTTTAAATCACAGACAACCCCAAGTTGTGCTGTCTATTACAACTTTGTCGATGGAAAGAGGCATCTCTGGACAACGGGCGACAGAAGGACCACAGATTAATGAGGTGTCTAATATAAAGTCTCGGTTAACTAGGTGGCAAGACTTTAGAGCAAGGTATTCAAAGTAATATATGGTGGTAAAAAGAACAGGTGTTAGCAGTAAGAAGGCAGCAGAAATCAAAACCAACACTGAACTGCTAGCATTGCCTAATTTATCCTGTACTTGTATTTAGCTTGAGCTGAGGTCTTTCAGCAAGCCCAAAGGGATAAAATAACCAAGTCCAAGGTAGCGCTGCTGTCCTACAATCCCCCAGGAATATGGAGGGACACAACTGGTAATGTAAGCAGGGGATTCAAGTAGGCAGAATTTGTGAAGAACAAAAAGGTAAAGGTCAAAAGTTTTTTTCTGATTTTTTGAGAAGACGAGTCTCACAAATGTAACCTTCTCAAGTCTTCTGAATTTGAGAGCATGATTTAAGAGACACTTGACACATTGAGATCCAATGATGACTCAAGACGGAAAAATCATTTACCTTTCTAGAATTTCTTTTTTTTTTTTATTTGGTTTAATAGTGAATATAGCCAAGAGGAAAAATAGTTTCAAATCCTTTCATGGTAGCTGAATGCAACAGAACCCAATCACTTGCATCTATGCAGAGTACTATAAATCATGAAGGTTCAAGAAAAGGACTATCTTTGCTTGAGGTAGAAAGCAGCGGCTTTCCTCCCCAGACAATGACAGCTAGGCCAATCTGCCTGCAGGCAGTTTAATTAAAGATCTGTGATCTCCTGGCATTGACTAGCCATGTTTCCCCATCATAATTCTTCACTAATAAATCATTTGTTACCATCATGATCAAAGGCATCTGCACTCTGTGTGAGGGAAAAAACACTATTCTCTTTTAATTGGCAACATATAGAATCCAATACTGGAAGTGTCTTTATTGTAACTTGTGCAAGTCAGGCTGACTTGCATTTTGATGCTATGTATGCACTAATGAGTAACAGTGCAGAGTCAAAATAAAATTGATTCCTCATACGCTGTACTATTAAGCTTCTAGCAATGACCTGAAACAGAAGGGAATTCAAAACCAACAAGAACAGCATGAAGAGTCACTATGGCTAGCACTACAGCAGGAGAAGTGAGTTATTTTCCAGTTCCAGCTGGCCACCAGTTCAAATCCTGACCAAACATGTTTAGGCAGTTACAGTGCAGCAGTGATCTTGTTTATGCTCTGATTCTTGTCTAAACTATGCTTCCTGGGAGTTTAATGTAACTTTACTTAAGTACAACAATTCACATCTCTGGGAACTGGACTGTGGTGAACAGAACAGTGACTGAAAGAACTTCTGACAAGATTCCAGAAGGTCAGTGATCTCAAGTTGAAATATAAATCACAAGCACAAGTTTAAATAGCAAGAGAATAACCAGATTACTAGTTATGAAAGAAAAGGAACTCATGCTGCCATCAGTCCCCACAGTCCACATTATGACAGCAAGATGACTGCATGCAGAGTCTTCAGAAGCATCTCTGAAGTAACTCAGAAGATCCTATTCAGCAGAACCAATGAGTATCTATGGATTTTATGGCTACGCGTTAACTTCTTACAGAACAGCTACAGATGAAACTGCCACTTTGATCATGTAAACCAATGTTTACTTTATTCCTACACTAGGGGACAAGCCACATACTGACTTACTTTTCAGGAAGACTTTTCATTGTTGCTTTTATCCCTTTATATTCCCTCCCTGCTCCACAGTGTCTTGTCTTCGGCATTGTATGATTTGCAAAGCTGGTAAAAATGAATCCCAGATGTTAAACCTATTCTTCGAAGTTGAAAAACAAACAAAGTATTCTCCCAGTGCCCAGAAATACACCTGTAATTTAGTATTTTTCAAGGCCAAAACCCAAACTCTAGACATGGCATTCATCTGACCACATGTAAATATATACCTCTATGCTTGTGACCTCACAATCTCTTTCATAATCAGTAAAGAATAGGCAAGTTCATCTGACCTGAATCATCAGTCTTGGGACAACTTAAGCTGCACCTGAGAAAGCATGCTAGAAGTGTCCTTTTCACTAGCCCTGCAGAAAGTCTGGACAAGCTGAGACGTACATGTTTGGTCATATGCATCAATTTACAGTGACCTGTGATACCATTAGACTATTCTGCATTCTACTTCACACCTTTCTCCCTGCCACACTAGGGAACACCAAACAGCCATACTCAGTTGTAAAAAACTGACTAATGCTGTCTGTATTTCTTTGTGCAGTTCAAACACCCGGGGCATAATATCCTTACCCAACTCATGTAAAACTCAGTGTGTGTACATAACACTGCAGCCCAACAAGTAGTACTGAGGATATCTCCACTGCACAGAGACATGTCTAATCACCACATAAGGAAAGGAGAGAGATTCTGGAATATTTTCAATTTCTGAATTAAGAACATTTGCAGTAAATCTTCACCCGTCCAACGAATAACATCTTTAGAACCGTAAAGCATAGGAAGCAAATGTAACAAGTGTTTCACTGAGAAGCACATGCCTAAATATTCTCTTTAATCTATGTAACAATCTCTCTCCAGCTGTGGATTTTTTTGTGTGCAGTTTTCTGATTTTTCTCTCCTTTTTTTTTAATCTAGACTTTTATGATTTTATTCATTTATTTATTTTTGATGATCATTTCATAATATTGAAATTACAGTATCAGTAAATACTGGAGCAGTCAGTTAACCCACTGTGTGATTCTTATGCTTCTGTGTAATTTTCTGATGCTATAAATGCCATTACTCAGAAAATACTACCTCCCTCCAGTGTCTTTATTTCTACATCTTGCAGAGCAGACTTGCAAGAGATTGAATTCTTCCATACCATTCCAATCCAGCCAAATTACAGTGCTCA
The DNA here is from genome assembly GCA_025331215.1 of Actenoides lindsayi. Taxonomy (NCBI): domain Eukaryota; kingdom Metazoa; phylum Chordata; class Aves; order Coraciiformes; family Alcedinidae; genus Actenoides; species Actenoides lindsayi. Next base: position 29,558 of record WTSP01003679.1, on the reverse strand, counting down.
TTATCATTAGCAAATTGTACCAATAATGAAATAAGAAAACAACAGAGCAGTGTGTAAAAATGATACTCCATAAACACTAAAAGATATTACCCCTGAAACAATGTAATTGAACTAGTATTAGATGATGCCTGTCATACAATCCCTCTTGGATCTCTACATTGAACAGTGGTGGGAAAGCTTGTTTAGAGCACAAAGGGATACATGTATTATATCAGTTCCCAAAGCATAAGGAACAGAACCCCATTAAGCAAACAGAGTCAGCAAACACTTCTACTTCAGACCACTCAATTTTTTAAAGCTAGATTCTTACCATCACAGATGTAAATACTTGTGAAAATACAGCCAGAGTCTACATATGAACCATTATATTTGCTTGAGACTGCAGGAAATAAGAGCTCCAAGATAGGTCCTATTTTGTTTTCAAATAGCATTATCTCAGATACCAAGAAGAATACAATAGCCACATGAAGCCTGTCCTTCAAAACACACACAGATGAAGAAGAATTGAGTCACAAACAATTCTGTCAGAGCTCTCCAAAGCAAGCACAGGCTGTGTTCAGAGCAGGGTTTAAACATTACAGTTCTTGCCATTTGGGCCCAGGAGAACTGCATTTAGGGGGGGGAAAAAAAAAAAAAAAAAAAAAAAAAAAAAAAAAAAAAAAAAAAAACAAAAAAAAAATTACATTCTTTAGGCAAAAAAAAAAAAGAT
>WTSP01003679.1:10565-22864 GCA_025331215.1 Actenoides lindsayi | reverse complement strand
ATGCGCAGCACCAGCTACTTTTTTGCTCAGGGATTTTCTGTTGTGGGTTTTGAGGGGGTGGTGTGTTGGGTTGGGTTTTTTTCCTTCAAATGGCTATGCCTCGCTCTTCATGTCCATGAACCTTCTCCAGAAAAGAACATGGACTAAATGCTATCTTGTCTACAATAGGTGAAGATGACAGAAAGAACAAAACCTCCCCCTACTCTGATTCCCCAACCTCTGCAAATTTAAGGGTCAGGCATCACATAGTGCTAAGGAACCTACAGTCAGTATTAGAGAAACAGTCTCATTTCCCAGTTTGATTACATCTGTACAGCTCCTGATTTCACAAGTTTAAAAAAAAACCCTGAAGCTGAGTTCTTTTCCTCTGGGATGTTAATAACGTGTTTAAACTCAGAAAGCTTGGAGATCTTTCTTTGAAAAGCAAATGAAAAATGCAAACACAAGACTAAGTTTAAGACCCATGTGGTCTTTCCCAGAGAAGAGCTGTACAAGGAAGTCCTTCTCCCAGTTTAGCAGCTTTGAATAGTTCAGATGGACTCATACAGCCAATTTAGTCACCTGTTTATGCAGATACACCACAGACTTAAGCATTTAATTCTAGATGGCAGAGATCCAAGGCTAAAGTAAGCCCTGCATTCCCTGGGTATGCCAGGGAGAAATGAAAACCTCTTAAGTTGAGCCTTGAATGGGTCGCCTACATACTGAGTGAAATATTCTCACAACTAGGCTGTGACACAAAAGTTGAACATTCCCAAAATCATAGCCATGATCACAATTAATCTTTCATTGTCTTTACTAGAATCTAGTCTGCAGCAGAGCTGCAGGTGAGATGTTAGTGTGCAGGATCCAGAAAGTAAGCAAACTGAATCCTTTTGTGGGACTGTGGGAGGATTTAACATATCCAGTTTAACAGTTAAATAGGATTCAGGCAGGAACTTACCTTGAGATATCTGGTCTTTTGACAGAGTATGACAAGTTTTTAAGCAGTCACCACTTTTCAAAAGTAGATAATGTCTTGAACCCGCCAAACTACTAATACCTGTTTCACTGTGTATTACAGACAGCTCTGAACTAAAATTCATTACTTCTATCCATCTTTGTGGCACTATCAATGCAGAGAAGTGACTATTAACCAAAGGTCTGCATCAGTCAGGAGTCTCAAGTACATCATACAATAGCAACAGGTATCGTACAGAATAAGAGCGAATCAAAGACAAGGTGACCACACACCACCAAACATAGGCATTTTTGAGATGCTTACTTTCACAGGAGAAAGGAGGAGTGGCAGGGTTTAGAGCTGCCACACCAAAGAAAGTGAAGTGCAAGTACTGGTAACTGCAGGGGCAGTCTGTGCCTCAATTCTGTAAAGAGAAGATACTTGAAACTCAGATCTGACAGGCAATTAAAAAAAAAAAAACAAAAAAAAAACCAAGCCAAAAGCAAGCTGTCATCCAAAAGCAAGCTGTCATGAATTTCAAGCATGCTTCAGATGGGAAATACACTCTTCTCATACATATCATCTCCATGCAAGCTAAAGAGGATCCACGAGTTTTCCTAAGCTGAGTACAACAAGGGGACTGTGACTGGGGAAAAAACAAAAACAAACCAACAAAAAAACAATCCAACAAATAAACAATTATGGAATGTAATCTATAAAAATGTTTGAGAGATTAGGGCTTCTCCAGAATAATTTTTACTTTATCTTTTGCCACAACAATAAAAAAGGAGCTTCTTTGAAGACAATATGCAAGAAGGCCATCTGTGTCAGTCACACACATCCCTCTACTTTCTCTAAAAAGAAGAGTTACAATTTCAAACACATTCCTATGTACCGCTGGGTGTGAGAGAACCTATAGCTCAGAGACACACTGAAAAGACCATTTCAATTTCATTACTTTCACACAACAGACCAGCAACACAGAGGGACAGTTCTAGACTAAGTTTTTAAAACAGAAATGCTTATTCAAGTGAGGATCATGCAGAACTAAAGGCCCACACCACCTTTAAAATTCAGGTAAATAGTAGCACTTAAGCAGTCAGAGTTACCAGATGATAACTTAGTAGATGTTGGCAGCATAACTACATCTTGATATCTGGTTATTTAACATACTTCTACATTTCCATAAGCTCCCTCTCATTTAAAGCAACTACATGAGACAGCCATGGGGTAACACAGCACAGATGGTGCTGAATTCACCTTGTCCAGGAATGGAGAGATCTGTTTGGCTGCTGTCAAGAGGTGGAATTTGCTGGACCTGGACTTCTCTGGTATCTGACCTAGTCTAATCCTTGCTCATGCATCTTCATGTTCCACTGGATTACAAAGTGCAGATGTAAGACAACCAGAAACACAGGCAAGCCTGGAGATGGACAAACTGCTGCACAATCTCGTTGCTACTCTCCTTCAATTACCCCATACCTAACAGAAGGCCACTCATCCCTCCCTCTTGTCCAGTAGCACCTAAACAGTCCTCCTGCCTGCCATTGCTGTCCAACTCTTCATTCTTCAAATATCACTACAGAGTCTGTTCCCTCTGTTACAGCTGCATCACATGAAATAATCCTTGAACAAAGCAGACTTACAGCTGTTACATCGAGAGCAAAAATTTGCCCTCCATGATGAAATCCCACATCTTCTGCTATACATGTAGAGGCAGTGTATTCTTTATTAAAAAAGAAGAAAAAAAAAAAAACTGACAAAAAATCCAAGCCAAACAACATAATAAAAGCAAGAATAAAATTAGGTTCTAAAAAATAAAATAATTTATAAACTGAGCAGGAAGTCCTATTTCTAGTCATTTGATACCCATTTCTTCAATCTGTGGGTATCTCCACACCATACATATTAAACTACATGGTAGGAGACATTGCTGGAAAGATCACAACCACAAATGAATACACAGTGCCTATCTCTAGTAATTTAATTCAAGATAAGACACAACAGGTTCATGTAACATTTTACAGGAGAATAGAGGGGAGTGAGGGACAACAGTGTTCCAAAATTAACCCTCATTTTCGCTGTTAGCTATTTCTGACTTTGATTGCCACAGATCATTAACAAAATCTTTGACCAAATGAAAAACAGTCAGAAATAAAATGAGAAAAAACAACCCCAGGGTTATATTTAAATTACAAAAATGCACATATTTTTAACCAGATGGTTTTCTCTCTGAGTTATAAGCTTTTATAAAATGAAATCATTACTCTACATAATAAGTATTACTCTTTTGCTTGCACATGTTTTTAAATTCTAAGAAAACCCAACAGCTCCATCACATGCAGTGGAGGCTTTCAGGAAATGTTAAAAAATTATCCTAGTCCATCCAGTGTCAACTTCATTGACCAGAAGCCCAGAAATGAAAACTCAACCAACTGTGCCATGGGCTCACGCATACTCAGTGAAGTAAAATATTCGTCAAGGTAATTTGCTTTGTCTGGGATGGAAAAAAGGAAGGAAAACAGACAGGATTATTAAAAAAAGTGAAAAGCCACCATTTTGTCCAGAGAAGCCATAGCCTACACAAAATGTCTCATTAAACCAGTCAATGGGTAAGGATGCAGAGTAACCTTTTACGAGCCCCTGGGTATGACATAAACCTGAAGTAAGAGCAGACTAGCAGATGGAAAAAATCCCATCTGTAGTAACTTCATTCCTTTCTGAACGTGCAGACTTAACTCCTGCTTAACACCATAGAGTCCCTCTACTCAACTTTAGGCACTCAAAATACCTTTTGAAGTTATGAATGAAATATAAACATCATATCTGTGGTAAATAAGGCCTTTACAAAGCTATGAAGCACAATAGCCACAGTTAGGAGCTCAGCTGAAGCTCAGCATTTAGAAGAATGACTCTGGCCTTTAGCAGGCTGGACGACCATCCTGAGCAACCACGGTCCCACCTCAAGATCCTTGGGTGTCTAAAATAAACTCATACAAATCCAGTCCTAAGAGTACTGTTTTGAAGCATGAACAGAACTAAAATTGGTCTCGATACTTTTCTCTGAATGCACCTGTTTACATTCAGGCTCTCTATAAAACACTGCCAACCAAATCAGTAATATAAAACCATCACACAGTTACCCACCTCCTAATTAAACAGTCCACAGGAAAACACTGTTTTGAAAGAATTCAAGTCACAGATGTTAACTAAGACAGGACATCAGCCCTCATCAAAATGACATATGGTGATGCTAACCTATGTTTAATGTCTTTCTGAGAACTGGTATCTCAGAAACAGGGGAAGACAAATGTTTGGCCTTCTAATTCATAGCGAAGAATTATTTTACCAGACATTTCACTGAATGAGGGTAGCATATCAAATAACGCTTTTAAAAAGTACAAGAGCAAGTTGCTATGTATTTTTCAGCAATAATTAACTTACCATCATCTTTGCAAATGCTACTTACTTTCTTTATACGAGAACTGCTTTATTTCTCATTCCAAAATGCAACAGCCTGACAGAATACAACTGCAAACAGCTTTCCAGATCATTGTCCTTGTACTTAAATACAAGCTGTATTAATGTTCTTTTCCCCAGTGTTAAATGTTTTTGATAGCTAAGAGAAAGGCTCCATAGTGTAAGAGCTAGTTGCTAGATGAGGGCATCCCACTGTGGGCTGTATTTGGCACTTCTTTCCTATAATATGAAAGCATGACACCCATTAGTTTAATTGGGATTTACAAGCCTGCACAATGAAGCAAAACTTATAAAAGACCCAAGAGAGTGAACATAAGCTATCATCAACAGGGGTGAATTTGATGTGTAAGCCATAATGCTGCTACTAGAGCGTTTCTGGCTTTCATGAAAAAAAAAGAAAAAATTCTTAGTATTGTTTGGTATTCATATAGTTCATGTATTTTGTGCTTTTATCTCACACTAGTTTTTAAGAATAAAAGTGAAAAGCCAAAGCAAACAAAGGTTTCCTAAAACATGATATAGCTACACATTAATTTAAAAGACAAACAAACAAAAAACAAAACCAAAAAACCACACCCAAACCAACAACAACAAAAAAAACCAAAACAACAAAACAAAAACACAACAGAACTTTGAAATGGAGCAATTCATAGGACAAAATTTGCAGGGACACAGATGTGCAGATCTTCGGTTCTTCAGCTTTCTTGCTAGCTATTTAACAGATCAACCTTATGTAGATGGCACAGTCTGAATAACTGATTTTCTCTGAACTACCCTTGTGAAAAGTGGTTTTTTTGAAAGTCTGTTCTTAATGTTGCTCAAATTGCAATCAAACCTAAGCCATAGTCCTACAACTGATGCTTAAGGGAGTGGAGAGTCTCCCTTACAATGAAAGGCTGAGGGAGCTGGGTGTCTTTAGCTTGAAGAAGCTAATCCCTCCCCCAACTCCCAAAAAAAAACACAACAAAAACAACACCACAAAAAAACTGAATTGTTTATCAAAGTATTCCTGTTTTGTACATGGGAAGACAGCCCTCCAGTGATGTAGCAATATTATTTCTACTTCAAAAATAACTAAGGAAAAGGTCAGAGAGCTACTCCCAAAGCCTGACACTTTCAGGGCCAGCAAGTTTTGATAACTTGTATCGAAGAGTTGTGGAAGGGAAGGTCTAGAACTGTGTGGGAACTTCATGGTGTTGTTCAATAAATTCTAAAACAAGAGAAACTTTCCCAAGAACTGACAGAAATCAGTGCTGGTGTGATATCTACCAAGGGCATGCAGCATAACACAGGACATCACGGTCATGTCAGCTTGACATGATTCAGCGTGGGCAGGAAGGGAAAGAAGGAAGCTGATATTAACCAGACTAGTAAAGAATTAACAGCAGGAAATATGGCCAAGGCCAACTTTATAAACAACAGATCCAATTTAACGAGATTACAATTTTTACATTTTCTAATCACATTTCCTAATGAGATTACAAGTTTGACCAATAAAAGATACAGTATGCTTATGACCAATTTCGGCTTTGTAAGGTATTTATCTATCTTGGCACATTCTGATGAAGAATGATTTAAAAGAGAATCAATGTAATACACACTCCATCAAATCAAAAGCTGTCCGAGAGAGCTTAACATACAATTGTAAATAAGGAGCAATTATCAAGCAGGTACATTTCTACCAAAACCCTCCAGAGGTATCAATTTTGCTCCTCTGGCACCGAACATTCTTACAAAGATTTGAAAGACAACATGAAAATGTTCCTGGTGCCACCTCTAGATAATACAAAGGTTGCAGGAATGCATTTTTATCTATCTGACAGACACACAACCACCAGAGCCATTTGTAATCTGACCTCCAGGAAACAGCAAAAATTTCTGTGTGTTCAAACAAAAAGTCATGTAACAAAGAAATCAAGCCCCAGAAAACAAGGTTGTAGTCCTCAAAGCAGCAACTCTGAGACTCTTCGTGTCACTTCAGAATGACTGAACAGACTCTTAACAGACCTCTGCAGTCAACAAGGATAACACAAACCTGGGAGACAAGAGGATCTCTGCATCTCTCCCGGTGCCACCATTTCTTGCTGCAGGGGCCTCCTTAACATCTCTGTCAACATCTCTTTGTCTAAGTACATTTACTCTACTTACATCAATAACCAGGCTTCTCTTGACACTAAAAAAGCTTCACTAGAAAGCAGGTACCAGGATAGTATTGCCTTCTTTTTTCCGAGCTGCCACAGCAAATGACAAGAAAACTTACATGTTTCAAAATTACAGGTTCCTACCTACCATCATATGGTTAGCACTTCGGCATTTCCTGTTTTTCTCCATGGTTAGACTTCTATTTAAGCAAGCTATACTTACTACAACCTCGCTATTCTTCCAATTGCCAGTGCTGATTTGCTCACATCATCGGGCTAGCTTATATTTCCTAAGAAACAAATGAAAATACGCCTTTTTCTGTGGCACAGTGACCACCATTGCTTTACCCTTCACTAAAATCTTTGTATTTTGGCAAATCCAATGCATCATTTATCTTTCTTTGCAAAGGTACACACCACCTTCTGAAAATCAATGACCCAAACTGTTTAAACCTGTCCTCACTATCAGCTCTTCAATTACTATTCATTGACATGTGTTTTTGAAGTGCCATGCATGTAGTATTTTTAGGACAGAGTATAGTGGGCAAAGTAAGAGGAACGCACGTGTGGCAGCCCAGGAGAACATCACAGGACTTTCAAATAAGGTTCAAGTCAACCCAGTCCTAAGGACATGAACTTGCTATTTTTCCCAGTAAGCTCAAAAACATTACCGTGCAAGCAAGAACAACATGTTAACAAAATAAAACAAAAAACAAAGAAAAGAAAAAAAACAAACAAATAAAACACACCACCCCAAACCTGCTTGTAAATTAACTTTGATTAGATTCCCAGAGGATTCTTCCCAACTGTCTGCTGCCTTTCTTATGGGCTTGCTTTTTCATAAAATAGCAGCTGTATCCTGCTATAGTTCTCTGTATACACTGAGATTCTGTTTTCCACTTCAAACTGGATGTTATATATCAGATTTTTTCCAAAGCCAAAAACCCCAAACCAACAACCAACCAAACAAAAAACTACAACAAAAACTGGATTTGCGTGGAAACTCCATGTTCTGTATAGGATGCAGCAATCAAAACAGCAAACTGCTTGCTCTGATAACAGAAGCAGGGAGCCTGCTAGTCTTGCCTTCTCATGTCAGACACCCAACTTCCACAGCCTCATACACCTCATGAACCACAGCAATACAAACCAGTCTGAATTGCAGCAAGCAGACTGCCAGCTCTCACAGGTACCACCTTCACTGGTAACCTGCACCTCCCACTGCTGCTCACAGCATCAGGATACTATTCCCAAATGTTCCACTTTCTGTTCCATCCCATCCCTGGATTCTTCTGTCTGTCTCTCCAGCTCCTTATGGAGCTTATCAGATATGCTTCCTGATTTCGCTCATGGGTTTGAAAACTTTCCTGTACCATTATTTCTATCTCTACTAGTTACATACACAAGTACTTCAAACTTTCAACTAAGCATCAACCCCAATTTCAGATGCTACTGACCTATATTTAACAGATCCAACTAGATACCAACACTACTTCTGCATTCAGCTCTTGACAAGACCACACAACTAACACAGGCTACCTTGCAAACGCTGATGTTACTCTCTTCAGTAAAACAGTCAGACTGTAGATCCTGCCTTTGTGTGACAGCTGTGTTGCCTAATTACCCTACAAAACTGGAAAAATTATTTAGAAGCACTACATCCTTGCTTCATTACAAGGAAATCTGTATTAACCTACAGCCAAAGATCTAAAGTTGCTCTGAGCATACAAAAACATTCACCATCACACTTGGGTGCTTCCCCTTTTCTTAGCTGTGACAGAATTTGGCCCTTAGATGTAACTGACTTTTGCAAATATTCTTATGAGGTTTTATGACTTAGAAAATGTTGGTTTTCTTACGACAAAAAAAATCACTGCTCTTCTCATATTCCAAAACTCCCTGGAGATACTATGCCAAACTGCTGCTTGACTAGCCTTTATACAGAGTAAATTAATGTGCAAAATCAAATACTTTGCATTTAAACACTGATTTTAATTTGCATTTTGCCACTGTACTGGGCAGGCAGTGACTGGACTGGGTAGAGGAGCCAGCTAGCCAGTTTGTGGAGTCAGGAAACCAGCTAGAGACTGACAAGACTCAACACTGGCTTCTGCCCACAGAGGTAGCCAAGAAAACACAGCAAGGCTCCCAGCAGCTGTGGGCACCCACTACACCTGCTCATCCCACAGCCCAGATCTAACTATCACTCCTCCATTCACAGCACTGATTCCAGCACCTCTTTTCAGCTCTAGTGGGAGCAGACCTACTCATTTTACAGATTAAAAAAATATGGCACAACTAACGAGTCAAAACCAATGCTGTTTATTATCTGGGACTACTGTCCCTTTGCCTGCTGTAACCACAGCATGAAACTGCCCTTCTGGGTAAATCTTTCCTCAAATAACATGTACTACAACACAAAGAACTGTGTTACAAGTCATCCATTAAGTTTACGCTGCTGCAGAAGACAGAGAGAATGTCTCATTCTCTGACATTATAGTAATACAGAAAACCAGAGATGGTCTTTGTCTCGGCTTCTGTGCAAGACATGTCTGGAAGCTCTACCAGAGTGTTTTCTGTGATGTTGTCCAATGCTTACACAGAGCCAAACAATTAGAATCTCTTGTCATCAGCATCAAGTTCACCTCACTCTGTTCCTACTACAGTCACTGAAGCATAAATTAGCCTTTCAGAGATAAAAAAAAGCAGAAACTACAGAGTAAGAATCACGTCTGCTGTCCGACTAAAACAAACGCAAGTCTATACAGAAAAGAATCCAATCCAGAAAGTAAATATTTTGCTTCCTCACATACTTGCCCAGTAACTTCTTAAAGTGAAAGGTGACCCCAAAAGCCTTTGGTGAACTCCTCAAAAGTAATTCTCTGAAGAGTTAGTCTGGCTCTCATGTTATTTAGCATGCAAGTACAGGACGCCCAGGCTTTTCTCTCTGCAACTCCAGCGTGCTGCAATAGCACAACAAACCAACGTTAGAGATGTTATCTTACTTTGCCAACAGAAAGCAGTAAATTTGACTCTTTCATGAAACCAACACCAGAAAGACACGTGATAGTACTAGAAACTGTAGAACTATTAAGCCTTTTGGACAATGTGTTAGTGAGCTTCAAAGGATTCTGGGCAGCACCTATAGTCACTCCCAGGTTACTCTGCTTTTGATGACAAGAAAGGATATGGACCCAGGTGACACCAACAAAAGATAGTAGGCAGGAATTGGAGACTATCCAGTTATACAAGTCAGAGGCTGCATTTAGAGTAAGTCATTCCCTCTGTCATTCCTTCACTCCCTCAATGTAAGAGACCTATGCTCTCAATCAGCCTTCTCCTACAACCAAACATGTCTGATACCACACAAAGGTGCCACAGCACTTTGCTGAAGAGAAAAAAGGATGCCAACAACTATGAAGAAGGTGCCCAGCCTATCTCCAAACTCATCACACTCTCCCCACTATTTGAGACTGGAGAGGTCATGAAAACAGCTGGTCCCAGCTGCAAGCAGGGGTCAGAGCAAGTAACAGAAGCCAGAGTAATGATCAGAAGAGGGCTGAGCCACACAACACTGCACAACATATGGCTGATGACAGTGACTCCTAAAAACTCGTATTACACTACTGAATTGCACTCACAAAGCAACGCAGCATCAGTATGTCATCCACAAAAGGACAAAAAGCATCTTATGATGAAGTTATGTGAAGACAGGGATATTAATTTGGTTTAGACATCATGTGTCTCTAATGTATGGCTAATGGATATAAAATGCCATAGCAAGTACAGTGGGATCAAAGCCAAAGGAAAATTTTAAGAGGATCATTTGCTTGGTTGGTATTTGTAAAAACAATTATGGTGGACTCATGCTACTTGGTGCATCCTGCCTGAATGATCCAGCAACCCTCACTGCACCACTCAGAAATTGTTCTTTTGAATGGAAATTGGCCAAGAAAATGCAATTGTAAGGAGGGGGGATAAAGCCTTCTGAAGCTTGCGCCATTCAGCATATCCAGAATGTTCATGCTCACAGACACTGCGTCTGTCATGCTGTGCTTGGCCAAGAATGGTAGAGCATCCCACACAATCACCGCTCCCCAGGGCTCACCATCTACAGTGGACAGGTATGAAATGTATTTGCATAGGTAGGTTCCTCTCAGAACAGGACAAAGAGGTTATAAAACCCTTCTAAGCCCTGTCTGGAACTCAGGCTTGCCTCCTCTCTTTCACTTTATCAAATGCCAAAGCACTGTCTGTTGTGGGCTCTGCAACCTTCACATGCTAAGGTACAGAGAAGTTCTATCCTGCTTTTCTGAGCTAGATGCTCCAGTAACCTATCCTTCAATCTTCTGAAGGAAAGAGGTTGGGCAAAAGTTTAATTAGAAGAGGACGACATTTGATCAGGTCCAGAGTGCAGAGTCCTTGTACAAACCCCATTTCCAGGATCCATTTCATTTTCTTTTACTGTATACCAGTAGTGATCAGTACTTAATACAGGGAACAGAAATGCCCCAGCTGGGAAGGCAGACCAGACTGCCTAAGAGAATTCATTTACAAATACACTTTTTGCCCAGAACAATGACAATGTTTTTTTGCCACAACCAGTAGCAAAGAGGTTAATGCTGTGTCAGACTCCACATCTTCAGTGCTGTGGCATCCACATCCTGCTGCCCCTGACTGAAAGGGACAGAGAATTGTGCTACAACACCCCTGAAAAGCCAGGCACATTTCAGGTATATATCTGTGTTCCCAAATAAAGCCACTGGCAAGTGAATGCTCTGGATGCATACCCCTGCAAAGCATTCCCTTGCACAAATCCTACAGGAATATTGCTGTGCTTGCTGTCCTTTAGATGCATACACACTGCACTGTCTCAGAGTCTGCATATAACAGATCCCAGACAACTGGACTTCATGGCTGCCAAGATCTTGTCTCTGCCTGAAAAACACCCTCTCTTTTTTTTTTTGCCTTGTCTTAAAAGTTCTGTCTGTTCTTTATCACTTCTCTGTCTTCCTGTATCATCTATGTTTACTTAGCTCATGTTAGGTATTTCATTGGGTTCAGAAGTCTTTTGGGTATTTGGGTGTTATGCTTGGGAAATATGCTGGTTATACTTATTTATATCAGTTGCATTATCTGGACTGATACCAAATACAGGCAAGCTTGCCATGGAGCATTACTTTCACTTTAGCCTTTCAACCTTTTCTTTCTTTTAAGGATATATGTGAATGAAGGCCATTTGTGAAGGAGATAAGATGTTCAGCGATCAGATTTCAGAGTAGTACTAAAAAGAAATGACTTCTTGAAATCCCACCCTCAGATAGGTCAAGTATGCCTAAATTCTCTCCCACAGTTACCTAAACTCTTCCGTTTCAATTTCAAAGCTTACTTCCTTTTTCCTAGTTTTCCAGGTCTTCCCAAGAAGGTTAGCCTGCTTGTTTCAAGAAGTGTGTCTGTGATTCCTCACAAACCACCCTGGTCTGAGCATCCAAAACAGTACTCAGGCAGCTAGAAACAGGACATGAAGGGAAACCCCAAATCAACAGATCCAGCTGCAAGTTTTCCATCATGTACACTAAATCTCATGTAAGAAAAGCATGACTCCCTCAGACCAACATCTGTTACCTTTCAGCATATGTCCCCATATTCAGACACCTGGAGAACAGTAAAACAAGACATGACACTTCCCACTAGTTCCTTTCCTGCTTTTTTCAAACTGAGTGATCAGAAATGCCTAG
>WTSP01003679.1:0-10465 GCA_025331215.1 Actenoides lindsayi | reverse complement strand
AGAAGAGTATGGGAAAATGTGTCCAATCTCTGCTCAATCCTAGGTTCTTTTTCCTCTCAGCCCCCAGCCCCCCAACGTAACATCCTACTAGTAATAAATAAGTAAAAAACCCCAAACTATAAAACCAGTATATTCAGGTCTTGGCCTTACACTTCCAACAGATGAGCTTTTAAAAGCAGAAAATCCTATTGTTTGCTAAATTCAAGACTTCACACTCCAGACTATGACACTTGAATTTTCACCCCTGCAACTTCAAGTCTAACATTACCTGTTTCAGCGATACAACATCCCAGTCCTTCTCTGTACTGATGATACTCTTCAGCTTTACTTCTTGAGCAAAGTTCACCACATGCAGTCTGGAGAAAATGCCTTATGAGGAGTGGCTGAGGGAGCTGGGATTGTTTAGTCTAGAGGAGAGGAGGCTGAGAGGATACCTTACTGCTCTCTATAACTACCTGAAGGGAGGTTGTAGTGATGTGGAGGTTGGTCTCTTCTGCGAGGTGATAGGATGAGGGGGAATGGGCTGAAATTGCACCAGGGGAGGTTTAGGTTGGATATTAGGAAAAATTTCTTTACTGAGACAGCGATGAGGTGTTGGAATAGGCTGCCCAGGGAGGTGGTGGAATCACCATCCCTGGAGACGTTCAGCAAACATGTAGACATGGCACTTCAGGACACAGTTCAGTGGTTATGATAATATTGGGTAGATGGTTAGAGTTGGATGATCTTGAAGGTCATTTCCAACCTTAATGATTCCATGATTAGAATGTTCCTTACTCTTATCCCATGAGTATCAGTGACAATTTTAAATAAAAGCAGACCCAGAATAGATGCATAAGAGACTATGTGAACAGTCTTACTTGCCTCAATAATTCCCCCTCCCTCGATATTCTCCTAATTTATGAAGTCATGAAATTCAGTAGATGTACTTAAAATCTTTGCTGTGGTATTTACAGTTTTATTGGTTGCTTCTTCTAATACCGCAGAAGGAAAGCTGTTGCTGTCTTGTCCAGTACCTGTGCTATGTGTGTCTTACCACGCTGCCACTAGCCCCACAAGTAGGTTTCTGGTATACTAGGAGATTTCTGCTCTCTGTTCTGTGCTGGAGTTTGTTACACACTCGGCCAGTCACAATACCTCTGCAATCACCAATTACTACCCCCTTGTCCCTAGAGGTTGCATTCAGATTCTTTTTTACAACTGCCAAATAAGACAAACCAGATGACTATTCTGCAGTCAGACACTATGTCCAGGAGAGCAGTGAGCAACTCAGATAAGCTGAATCAGCTGAGCTTAACTCTCCTTCTAGCCAACGGATAGGAAGACTTGCAGTGCCTAAAGCAGAACTGAGCATGGCTCGTGTCTTGACACCAGACAAAAGAAAGCCAGGTACCAATGACCTGCAACCCGTAACCCCAAGTAACAAAGTGCTCTGAAATGCAGAGCTGTTGTTGCACTTGATCTGTACCAAATACTGGAGTGTAAATGTTACACAAACATACACATACTCGTCACACATATATCATTAGACCACTTGGCTGGATGCAACTGTGTAGGTAGCAAGGATGAAAGGCCATTCCCAAATGCCTAAACTCAACTCCTGTCAGTCAGTAACACAGCAGTCCTTCACCAATGGTAGCAGACACACCATGAAAGTATATAAGTTAGGGTCCTGATTTAATTCTACAGCAGACAAATAACAGTGAAGAATACTGTGGCACTGCTACAGATCTAATACAGAAAAACTGCTCAATCTACTGCCATCACCAGATTAAACACCTAGAGATACCTTGTTTTGCCATCAGGTTAATAAAGGTAAAAAGAGAGGCCTGAGTACTCTGGTTGGGGTTTAGGGTGTGTTGGGGGCTTTGTGGAATTTTTCTGGTTTGATTTTGCGCTTTTGTTTTGTGTTTAAATCAGATCAGTCTGATGATGACTTGGACAGAAATGGGACCCAAGTGACTTCTTCAGTCACAAAAAAAGCCTGTATGAGGGCTAAGAGCAAGGAATGCCAATGGCAGACTGACAATTCACAGATTCCTATGCTTCACAGAAATCTATCCATTTTGAGAGTCTGATTAAGCCTCAAGTGTTTTTCTAATTTGGACTTGCATCTCTACCACAACTTACGCATTTACAGGCTTTGTACATCACTGCATCTCTGTGTTCTGCATCTTGAGTCTTCACAATGTAGTGTCTGGATGAGTAATAACTTTCCATTCATTAGATGGAACTTTATAGTGCAAATAACAGAAATTCTTAGTAATAAGGAAACACAGAACATTTGTCAAAGGATGAAAAACGCAACTGTTTGTCTAGCTTTAGTCTCCACAGAGAAGCTTGACTTAAACTGGACTGCTTTATATTTTAAAATATCTAATTGTCATTTAGACAGCACATTCCTTGAGAAGTGTTATCATAACCAACTTAACTAGAAAAAATAATATATAAAATAACATTCACAGCCATAACATGAAGAGACTACTCTAAAAGCTGCTCTCCTATTTTGCTGGAAGAAGGCATTTCCTAATTACATGAAAATGACCAAAAAGGCAACACCGGGTTGGAGATCATATTCCTTTCTAATAACCAGAGCAATTCGGAGCACTGCTACAAAACAAATGTGATGGCCTCAAACCTCACCTGGGTAAATCAGTGTAGCTGATTACCTGGCATTATGTATTTAATATCTACAATTTCTATTTAATATTATTAAATAGTTAATGTCAATATTACACTCTTTCAATACACAGTTACCCCTTTTTCTGGATGACAGTAATTACTATTGGAATCTGGGGCTCTGTGGTTAGTTGCAGCTAATTTACGCTCTCCAATTTCATTCCCTGCTTAGGCTTGGATCGCCTCCCACAAGAGCAGTAATGGTCATTTAGCTTTATAACTCTCCTTGGCATCTCTCTCCTGAATTGCTACTACTCTCAGACTTTTGAACTCTTCTCCAAAGCCAAGTGAAATTCATTTCCTCATTTGAAAGAGAACACTTAATTGGATAAACAAGTGACATGCTGTCCCTGCAGCTTAGGAAAAAAATATGAAACAGGCATTTCTCCCTGTAAGGAGAAACCTGTGCTTTTTAATTTATCCCTGTTGGGACGAACTAGGGTCCTACTTTGAAAAGACACGAGTAGATTCATCTGTGCATTTGTTGGAAAAAAAAAGGTTATTTTTGACAAGTGGATGCTACCAGGGTGTAATTTAACTACATTACATAAAGATTCATCAAAAACTGTCAGCAAGTACCGAGCCACTCTGAACTGACATGGTGTAAAAATCTGTCACGTGAAGAAATACGGTTTCCACCTTTGGTCATGAGTTATTAGGGAAAAGACAACAGCTGTTGTAAAACGTGTAGGCAATGCAGTTCAAATGCTTTGGTGTCATCTATAGACATGGCAAAAGCTGTTTAAACACAGATTAAGACCGAAAGAGGCCCTCTGAGGACAAAGAGCAACAAAGGACATCCAGATTTATGGAACACAAAGCCAGAAAGAAATTTTTTCAAATAAATCATCACATCTCACAGCAGCAACAGCAGCAAATTGGTTTCTATACCATGCAGAACAACTTCCAAGAGAAGGGCATCTACATTAACAAATAGATAATAATAAAAATACTCTAGGTTGGTGAAAACCCATTACATACCCTATGCCATAAGAACACAGGAATGGCCAGACTGGATCAAAATAAAGAACCTTTTGACCCAGTAGTCTTCATCTAGCAGCAGACAAGAGCAGTTTCTTACAGAAAGGCTCCAAGAACAGTACAGGGATGAAAGGACACAATCACTGAACTCCATATGTTCTGGCAATCTTCCAGTTAGGGACAATAAGTTAAATGCTTATTTCTCACCACTTTGCTGCAGTTTTCCTCCATCAGTTGCTCATTTGATCCATTTACTACTCTGCTAATCAAGATATCTCATTGCTTACATATGTACTCCCTTTCCAAGGTCAATTTAAATGACAGATTATGTCTCAGTTCATAATTCAGCATTTTATATTAATTCCTTTTGAAAAGTACTTTGTCCTAGTGGTATATTTTTTGTTGTTTTTCATTACTATGTTTTATTTATGTTTTTAATTTTTCTTTGCTACAGCCTTGTCTCCTTCAAGCATTTTCTTTATTCTCAATCACACACTTGGTAACAGAATCTGAGGATGGCTTCCTGATTCTGGAGTGTTTGAAAAAGCTCCCAAATTGTGCATCTTTAACAAGCTTTTCTTTAAGACGTTTTTTTGGTTATGAATGAAGTTTCTTTCAGTTATCTTAACAGCTTGTATTTTAATTTTCATTTCTGTATTTGCAAGAACAAAGTTTTGTTTTTCCTCTTACTTGCTTTTACTTCTTACTCTGTTTATTCCCACCAGCTCTTTCTCTTTCAAAGAATTAAGGTAATAATAACAAATTATCACTTGTCTTGGGCTTCCAAAAAGCTATCACTAAACAAGTCCTATACAACATAACTATTTTTACCCTGCAGCTGCTTCTTTTTAATCCTTCATCATTTTTAAGCAAGCCTACCCACAGGGGCAAGGATTCATGTTTCTAGCACCAAGCGACTCAAGGGAGACCAAGAAAGTATGTGAAAGACTAATCCATCAACAGATTCTCAACAAGGAAAACATACCCATATCAAGAAATTTGATCTGAGCTGAAAACAGAAGCAAGGATGAACAAAGGAGAGATGTCCTACTATCCCATTCTAACTCTTCTCTAGATATTTACTTAGTCATTGTTGGACAGAGGATGCTGGATAAAACAGATATTCATTCCATTCTTACTATTTTGACCAGATTTAGTCCATGAATGCTCTAGATAAGGGAAAAATTAGAGTTAACGCCACATACAAATAAATAGATATTAAAGTTTGGACTAAGCATTTAGAATCATCTTCAGCTTAAACATATACACTTAAAAAATGGAAAAAGAGTAGAATTTGCAGAAAAAGAAAACTTCAAATCAAAACTAGTGTCTGCATGAGCCTTTACAGTGAGTTACAACCACAATGTCTTTAAGCCTCCTCTTGAGATACCCATGCACCAACAAGCCTAAGCACTTTATTAGGGACTTCTGTTTGCCATGAGAATGGGAGTGCACAATGGATGCTAAACTTCCAAAGATGCTAAGAGAAACAATGAACAGACCATCTTACAAACCTCAAATTTTAAAGAATCAAGGCAAAATAGATATCACATATATATTTTTACTTCTGATTCTGAACCTTTAGACTGAAGTCACAATCTCACAGTTTTCCCTCAGTAACCAAGACACTTTTTATAAAAAAAAAAAACCAACAACAAAACAAAAACAACAAAACCACAGCACCACCACCACACACTCAGGAAATCATGAGTGAAGACTTTCAGGAAAATGAAACAAAAACACACAGACACACACCCAGACACACAAGATTCACTAAAGAGTCTTGGAAACTGGAAATACGATTGACAGATCTGTACACTAACCCTATTCGAAGTAATAAGCAAAAACATAGGTACAGATTTAAACAAGACAATAAGATTTCTTAAAACTATATAAAAAAAGAGTCTGTCATTTCATATTCTCGATAAAACAGTTACCTTAAAGGAGCATCCTAATCCTGAGTACTCCATTCAAATCAGTTCATACTGACTAACCCTACTTTTAACTTACCCAATCAATGACTGTTCCACTGAAATACAACTCCGTTATAAAAACCTCCAGCCATACTCAGCTTCTGGACTAAAAACTCCATATTGGTTAAAGGTGACAAGGCCAAGACCAGGAGCCATAGATACAGACAGATTCTCATGTATTGAGATCACTGATGAGATTCGCTTGATCTGTCAATTAGTGTGTTTCTGCAGACAAAAGACTGGGGGAAGGGAGCTGGCAGATGGATAGCTGAAGTTAAAACACAGAGGAAAGGGATGGATGTTAAAGTACAGCAGCAAATACTCGATAAAATTTGAATGATGACTATGCTGGGGAAAAAACAAAACAAAACAAAACCCAACCAACCAAACAAATATAAAACCACCACCGCACTCCCCCTATCTTTGGATCATCTTCAAAAAACAGTCAAAATCAAAATTTCACAACCAGAACACTAGTCAAGCAAGAAGAACATCCACGTATTATTACATGGAAAAAGCAAGCAAACCAATCATGACAAAGAACAGATGCACACAGAGCACTATATTTACTTGCAGTGTAAATTCTTCTACTTAAAGCATTTTCCATACTACTGCCTAAGCGAAGAAACATACAGCAGATACACAACAGAGCTACTTAGCAGGTCTTTCCTTCTTTACACGTGCCAGAACAAGACAAATCACAACATTTAGACTTTGGCAGCTCCATTATATCTAATGATGGAGCAATCCCCATCCCCAAGGAAAAAGCTCGCAGCTTCCTTTCATGTCTGGCATTCTCCAAACACCTTATTCCTACATTTTGGTTCCAGCAGTTTATCACTAGCTGTACAAAACAAAAGAGGCTGCTATGGAGATGTCACTGACAAATAAGATGACGTGACTGGCAGGTAGGGCCAGGACCCACCAAGTACTATACAGCAGGGGAAGGGCAACAAAGAAGTGAGAGACTCCTAGAAGAAGCAAGGAGAGATAAGTGAAGGGGAAGAGAACCCTAAAGAACAACTTCTTTGCCTCCCCGGTACCTTTCCTCCCAGAATGGAATTCATTTATTTGATGTGTGTCTGGGGCTGTATGATTCCATCTCAGGGACCAGTGCTGAATCCAGTTTCAGGTGATCACAACAGCAACTGAAGAAAAGAGTACATCTCCCCTTTCCTTACGTGTATTTCTGCACTGACACATACTTAGCTACCTACAATAATCAAAATGCACTTCCATTTGAAGAAAAATAATTTTATTGGTTGTTGGTATACAAGGGAATAGAAAGACGTGGTCTGTGTTCTGGGCTATAGGAATGAGTTGTGTAGAACAGTAGCTTTGCAGAGCTCTGGTAACTACCTTTAACAACAGCGTAAAAAATTGTTAATAACCAACATAGCTCACAGATTGGGAGAGATAGAAGCAGATAAAAATCCCTATGATAAGCTTAGCAATGCATTTTATTCTTCCATTACTATAGCACACTATTATAAAACTGTTTTAAAGTAAAGATTTCTTTATCCCTAAACCTCCTCTAAGGAAAACACCAAGTAGTCCAACATCCTGATGCAGACTTTTCATAACCCTAGTAGAGGAAATTCTAAGCAGCATATAGAGCACACTACTGCTGAAGTAAGTACTGTTACGGTACCTGCATAGAACTGTTCAACCTAGGAATGATCATCAGATGACACACGGGTCAGCACAAAAAAAGCATCTCACACTAACTAGAAAAGCTTCTTGGCATGTAGCAGAACTGAGGTCATGCCAAATTCCCCAAAACTGAAGCAAGTCAGCAACAGATAAAATGCTATTGCTGGATTTTATGCTACGTTGAGTGGAGCAAATTAACAATACAGGTGACACTGCTTAAAGTCCAGAGCTATCCTTAGGCTTCATATAATGGTAATATCCTGCAATACATAAGAGACTGGTTACATTCAAGCAGAATTCAGCCACCGTTCTGCTTTTCGGTGACAAACTTGCCCCATGCGACAAACTTGACACATATCTGCCCAGAGAGGTCTCACCTGGAGCATCTCCCATCAGCTGCCATATAAAGAGAAACAGTCATACAGCCATCAAGTAAGCTTTCACAGAGGGCTGCCCTGACTGTGGCAGAGCACAGAGGGAAGAACTGAGGTGGAGGTAACTGTTCAAAAATCCTGGGCACAAACAGCAGACTTGCGCTGCTTTTCTACAGATCACCAGGGTATGGAGCAGCCACTAGGTTTGGTGTGTGTATCTGTCACTCCCTAAGAACAGCAGTGTTCTACTGTAGCTGGAGTTTGGGAGGGGCAATAAACAAACAGTGCTTCATGATTTCGCACTGCTTTGCTGTTGCCTGGGCAGCAGACAATGACAGCTCTTCTTGTAAATGCTGACGCCTATCAGGATAGAGACAACCCTCTGACCAGCTGGAGACAGACAAAGCATGATCTGTCCACAGTGCTAAGCAAGGCCCAGCATGGCCAGGAGCTTACCAGGTACAAGTGTACAGATCGTTCTCATTTCCATACTAATGTCTTTCCAGTCTTCTTCCATTTCCATGTTAATACTTGCACAGCCCTTGAAGATAAAAGTATTACCAGAAGCAACTGTCGATTGACAACTCTACACTGTAAACAAGTGTCAACAAAACAAAGCCTTAATGATGCTCTGTCATCTAAAAATACTACAAACAATGCCTGTGCTACTGATGAATAAAAGAGGGCCTTGTTCCTAATGAAGAGGATAAACTGTCAGAGAAAAATTCACTTCCCAGATCTATAGGACTCAGTGCATAAACCTAGAGTATTCATTCAACTTCACTGAGCTCTCTCCCAGCCCTACTGAGGGGACAAGCTGACACTATTGCTGCAACACAAGGGATCTCACAACTAACACAAAACTGAGAATTAAGGCATCAGTATATGGAAAAGTTCGTTACAAGCTTCTGTAGAAAGGCATTATAGAAAAAAATATTACTAGAAGCATGTCCTAAATAGCCTTCCAAGACAATTCCAAATATTATTTCCACTAAGAGAGACAAAACCAAAACTATTTTCTCCCTTTAATTCCTCTTGGAAACTCTCCTGTATCTAGAAGATTTAATGTCTGCTATCTTCCCAAGTGCCACAAATTGATCACTTCCTCTCTCTGGTTTCCTCCTCCAATTATGACCCAAAATGAACAGCGAGGTCTGCCTCACTCTTCCCATGTTGACACAGTCTCCTGCATTATTCTACAAGACCCAGAAATGCAAAAGACTTAACTAGACAACTGAGACAGAGAAGAAGAGACAGAACTTACAGCATCATATTCATCAACCTGTTAAGAGCACGACCTATTTAGCATGAAAAGGAAACAAAGATATCACAAGGGTTAGGGAAAAAAAAAAGATTTGGAAATTACAACTTAGATCCTTCAGATCTCTGCTAGTTTGTCCTTTTTATCCTCTCGTTCAATTCTGCCCAAATCCCTTTATGAACCTAGCTATTGGCTTCCCTATATATATTTCTGAAAATTGAGACATATTTACATTTTTTAAAAAGAACAATGTCATACAATGACTGTCTCCCCAATCTTATATCTCAGACCTGTCACTCTGTTACTTCCTTGCAGGCCATTTTGGAAACATACACACAGGAAAATGAAATTTGCAAGACATAATCTTCAGCCAACTCAGAGCTGAAGATTATGTTCCAAGGCAGAATGGAAATGCCCTCGTAAGAGCTCAGCCCTAAGATAACAAAATCCCACAGTATCTTATTCTCTTTCCAAATGATTGTTATGAAAAAAAAAAAACACACAACCAAAAACCAAAAAACATACAATTTGGGTTGGATTAGGTGACATTTAAGGTTTGCACTAGATTACTTTTAAAGGTTCTTTCCAATACAAAACATTCTATGAATCTATAAATATAAATGAAGCCAAGAATTTCTTAGTCCAATTAATATTTGGGTAGTCTAATAATCAAAAATCCCGAATTAATTATTTTAAAATCTCATCTATAATGCAATCCTTCTCTGGAGACATTCAAAACCCACCTGGACATATTCCTGTGTGACCTAATCTAGGTGATCCTGCTCTGGTGGGGAGGGTTGGACTAGATGATCTTTCGAGGTCACCTCCAACTCTGAACATTCCATGATTCTGTGACATCAGCACCATTTGTTTTCAAAACAATTAAGGAAATGCTGCAATTCCCAAGTATGATTACATTCTAGCTGAAAAAGCAAGATACTGTCAATCTGAGGAAACACTGATGGCCAAAAGCCGTTTCCCACATTTTGAAAGTGTCACTTCTCAATCATTTCTCAATATTTTCAATTGCCAATTTAGTCAGATGCCCCTTTGATAATCACATCTTCTCAGCACCATGCATTTATGCAGAATACATTTGATTCTAAAGAGTGTAATGAATAAAACTAATATTAAGTGTTACAGCTTCACTACATGAGCAATTTGCATGTAATGTCAATGGAAGCAGGTATGTATTTTAAAGTGAAAACACAACCAAGATGAAAACATATTTCTAGGTTTTCTATACTTACAGTGCTGTGTGAGATTGATCTTTATGGCAGAACACAAATCTACCTCACTCATGTTTCCTTTATTCTTATGCACTGCTATTATCTTGGAAATTCAGCAACTTTAAAATATGAACTAAACAGACTTCACATGACAGAAAGTCATTCCAGAAAGAGGACTACAACAAGGATTCCTCTCCCACAGACATCTTTAGGATTTTATTTTGCCTCACTTCAGGCCAAAATTGTTTGGGCTTTTCTGGGTTTTTTTGTTTGTTTTTTGGGGCGGAGGAGGGGATGGGGTGGGCAGCATTGCAA
>WTSP01003678.1:15507-90632 GCA_025331215.1 Actenoides lindsayi | reverse complement strand
GGGCCGGGGGTAGCGGCGGGGCGGGCTGGGCTGGGCTGGGCTGGGCTGCGCCCCCCGGGCGAGGGACGGGGAGCTCCGGTCGCAGCTCCGCTCCCGCGCTCGCCGCCGCCGTGGTGCCTGCCGAGCGACCGTCTCACGAGTGAGGCTCCCTCCTCCCTCCCCGCTCGCTCGCTCCCTCCCTCCCTTCCTCGCTCCCTCCCTCGCTCCGCCTGGGAAAGTGGGTTAGGAAGGGAGCTCGGGGCTGGGAGGCTGCACAGCCGCGCACTGGAGCAGGACCATCCATCCACTCGCGCAGCCCGGCGGCACAGGACTCGTCTCGTTCCTTTTCCGTTTTTTTGGTTAATTTTTTTATTATTTTTTTTTTTTTTATCCTTCACCTTTCTCCATCACTCCAAACGGGTCGATTGAATTGTTATTATTTTTTAATTGTTTTGCTACCTGACTTTTTCCTCTTGAGCTTTTTCTTTTTTTTTCTTTTTTTTTTCTCTGTTCTTTTTTTGATTGAAGGTTGTGCTAAGACTTTTCTTTGGAAAGCCTTAAAATAAAGACAGGGGAGGGAAGGAAGCCAGCAAGAGACTGAAAAGAGCAAGAAAAAGTGGCAGCTAAGGACTGTGAAATCACCTCCCCTTTCTGGGGCTGTCGATCAGAGCGAGAGTTGCACATTATTATTATTGTTTTCCTTCCTACATCTATCTATCTATCCGCATACACGCGCAGAGAGAGAGAGAGACACACACAAGTCCATACAGTGAAACTCGACGAGACCAGCCATGGTAGCAAGGGCTCAGCCTGATCGGAAACAATTACCGCTGGTCCTACTGAGATTGCTTTGCCTTCTCCCTACAGGGCTGCCAGTCCGCAGCGTGGATTTTACCCGAGGTACCGATAACATCACCGTGAGGCAAGGGGACACAGCCATCCTCAGGTAGGGCGTTCTGCCAACTTTTCCTTTTCTATGTGCGTATCTACGTTTCGATGTGTGCAACATCCACATGTGATGCGATACAGATTCGTGCGGATACGTCTCTGCGAGAGTGCTATTTTACCTCTCGAACTGCGGTAGCAGCAGATGCTACAAACAAGCTCTGGCAGCGTGTTTGTGCTTTAGTATAAAAGAATTGCGAAGCTTTTGAACACTTCTTGCCACCACACTCCTCTGTGTAGTGCTCTGGATCAAAAGGATTTCAGTGAGGAAGGATCTGTTTGTGTTAGCCGGCTCGCGTGAACGTATATTTTTCCACCAGCCCTGCAGTATCGATAGAGAAATCAAAAAGGGATCCAGCTGTGCTTGCCAGATGTTCCATTGATCTTCCCGTACTTCGTTTTGTACCTATGCAAAAACTTCATCCCTGGTGTTGCCAGAACTCTTAGGCAAGTTCTTTTGGGAAACTCTGGCTTTTGATTTTTTTTTTTTTTTATTATTTTTCTGCCCTGTAGGGAAGGGAGATGGATACAATAGTTAAAAAGGCTGGTGAAAAAAATGGTGTAAGAGCTTCAGTGTTTGTGAAGCTTGTGTCTTGTTCACTGTGTTGGTTTCTTTGCAAGGCGAAGTAAATGGGTGTATGCTGTGCCTGCGAGTCTTGAGTGGTTGTGCTGAGGGTGTCTTTGACCATGAAGCCTTGTTCACTGTCAGTATGGAGTGTTGTATTTCTGTGTTCATCATGCAGGTTTCTAAAGGTAGTTCTGAGGCTACTTGAGCTTTCAGTTAGGAGTGTCCCAAATAGCTGAAGTGCACTCAGCTTTTTCCTGTGGGCTTCTTTTTCAAATTCTGCCTTGCTCAGTAACTTCCCTACTGAAGGAGAATTCTGTGCGTGTGTGTGCACATTCTTGTACTAACAGCTGTAAAACTACTGGACGTAATTTAAAATAAGCGTGTAGCCTGTATGAGGAGCTGATAGTGCACAAACCCTGAAGCATCAAGGGAGCAATCCCCTAGCAAAGCTAACAGCAGCAGCAAAGTTTTCTTTCTCTTTCTCTGAAATAAATCCTGCTAGGTGTCACCAAATGTTCTGCTGTATGATCCCCTGTGTCCTGCATCCCTCCCATTTAATGATAGAGGGGTATGTGAGCTAGCAAGATGGGATCAGGGAAGAAGGATGCTAGGAGAGGGATGTGTGTGTGTCTATGTGTGTGTACGCATATCACTTCTCTCAGCTCCCGTGTGCTGGGTTGTTTTGATCCTGGAATATCTGTTCAGCAGCTTCCATTCCCCAGCTCTCCAGACTTGTTAACTCGCATGTAAGATTTATCCACACGGAGTAATAGGATTTACAGAGTAATTCATCTGCCTTGCATATGCAATGGAAAGGGTTTAGATGCGACGTGGTAAACACCTAACAAGGGGTGTTGCCTCTGACTCCCAGCTTTTCTCCTCTCCCTTCCACTCACTAGCAATTCATATATCCCGTTAACCCTTTTCTAGCAGGATTCCCAGCTGACTTATCCCATTTTTCACTTCCATCAGTGATTTATTTTGGAGGGGCTGCTCAGGCAGATGTTTGCTGGCATATGTTTGGTACATGCAGCAACAGACAAGTCATTAAGCTCACTTGCCCAGCCAGGGGTCACTGGATTTCTATTTCCCACTTAACCCTGGAGCTTTTGAGTTTATCTAGACACTGTGTGCTAAAGCTGCATTTCCAGCAGAGAGGGCTGGACGGATAGTGGAGATGGTGCCTACAAGTGCTGTGTGTAAAGCATTCATCAGCGAGCTCAGTGGGTCTGCATGGGAGAGTGGTTTCGGTGTTTCTGTATAGAGTGTGTGGCTTGCCAGTGTTGTCAGGCACTAAAATAAAACACCTGAGTGAAGTGATCCAGCTGTGTCAGCCAGATGTGTGCCAAGTGACACAGTCTGCAGGAGTGGCACACCACCCGGCCGTGTAACTGCTTGCCCCGAGCAATACGGAGTTCCCGGCAGGCTGCGTTTCTGCCAGAAGTGACTGTGCCCAGTGCACAGGCTTTCCCTCCCTCAGCTGCCCTCCTAAGCTCTTTAAGCAGATCTGGCTGGCTATATGCTTTTCACATTTCCTTGGAAGGGCAGTTGTCTCCCCTTTCCTGTCCCTGGGACCAGCCCCAGGTTTCTGGAAAGTTTCAGTCCCTCCTTCAGAGGAGAGGCAGAAGCCAGGCTGCACTGGGAGATGGGACTGCCACATGAGGCTGGAAGGGGTGAGATTTCCCTCTGTCCCATACACTCTAGGTCCTGAAGAATCACATTTCATTCCCTCAGTTTTAAAGCAAAGGTTGATTTGCTAGCTTCTCCCACACTGGTTTCCCTGCCTTTCCAAAACATAACTCAAGACAGCCTTGTGTTTGAAAAACTCCCAGCATCTCGCTCTCCAGCCTATAGATCCACTAGTGACAAAGCAAGGGGAAGGGCTAGGTGGGGAAAAGCCATTAGATGATCTATACTGACTGTGCTCAGAGCAGATCTTTACCTCCACAGAGAGATAGGTGAGAGACTTCTGTACAGAGATCTTATCACCTATCTTTGCATTTGCTTCAGAGGGAAGAGGGAGTGTGCAGCAGCAGTTTAGCAGTGCCCAGTAGCTCCATCCTGTAGCTTGAAGGGAAATGAAAATGTAGGAGGGAGGAAAAAATGATATGCAGTTGGAGAGAAATAAAAGCAATGTACATAGCGATAAGATAACTAAAACCATTTTGTTCATGTAAATTGTGGTGCACATCTTTCAGCAAAGCACTGAGGGCTGGGTGTTCTGAATGATTCTTCTCCTTTGGGGCCTTATACATTTGTATATAGTGTTACACTTGTAGGTGGAAGAATGGGTGGGTGGACTGATCTATGAAGTGGAGAAAAATAGTTTATTATAAGCCCTAATGTTCCTAAAGGAAGCCACTCCCCTGAAGCTTCTTCTACAGCTTGTAGCTCAGAATAGATTTATTCTGAGAAGTTTGGATGTGACTTCTTAAAGCTACTGCATTTAAAATATTCCCTGGCTATGGACTTCTAAAAAATGTTCAGATCTCTATAATGGCTCATCCCCTAAATGACCTGGCAAGCAGATTTTATTCATTTTGTTGGTCTTGCTGAAGGTTGATGACTTTTAGGGAGTATTTGGCATGGGGAAGTTAGGGAATTGCATAGAGAGAAGAATAAAAATAGCTCATGATAGAATATCCAAGGGAAAAGGGTAACGACCCACTCCTTAGAGCAAGGAAGAAAAGAGAGGAAGGGTCTGAGAGCTGCAACGGGTGAGAAGAGCTGAGAAGAGTTTCTGGTGTTTGGCCACCAACAACCAAGAAAAGAGAGCAGGGTGTTTCAAAGATGACACTGGTTATCAGAGAGCCTGTCAGACTTACTAGGGTTTCATTTTTTAACTCTGTCTTCAGAAAGTGAAGAGGGAAACTGAACCTTATTTTGAGTATTGAGAGGGAACTGTGTGCTACAATTCCTGCCAATGTTTTGCTTGCAAGATCACAGTCATGAGGTTGTCAGGTTTTCTGTGCAACTTCCCTGCCTGACATGAGGAAAAGAAAACAATCTCCGAACAACAAACGCACGAAATATTGCCTCAGACTAAATACAATGGGAAAAGAAAAACCAAGCACCAACCCCAAATCTTCTCCTGTTTACCTGCCTCCAGCATCCCTTCCCATCTCATTAGCTCTGAGAGTGTTGGGTGAGCAAAGGCAAGGCCCTTGCACTTTGTTATGCGCTTTCAGCCCAGGGAGGGGATGAGAAACAGGAGGACGTTGGCCAAGCTGGCCGCGTGCAATAGCAAGGGGCGACTTCCACAAACTGGGGAGGGAAGGAACTGTGCCTCTCTGTTTTGCTTGGCCCTTAAGACGGGTCAATGCCAAATGTCAGTGGAGTCCATGCCATGGGATCAGGTACCTGTTCAGTGCGTCAGGTGAAAAGATGAGCGCTCTCAGGAGCCATCACAGCGGTTCACTCCAAAGTGCCTTTAAAGCACTATTCTGAGGGAGTCAGTGGGACTTGCAGGTTGGCCAGGACTTTTAGAAGTCCTGACACAAGGACAGATTTGGCCTTTAATGACCTCTGAAATGGAGCTCATCTCTAGCTGGAACCAAAATGGGTCACATCCCCATTCTTATCCACTCAGTTATGCCAGTATGAATCCACCAAAGCCCAAGGGCACTGCCAGAAATACCACACTTGTCTTTGGGGCAGATTCCCAGGGACTGCTAATAAAGAAGTACAAGTGACTCATACAGGGCTTAAGCTGCTGAGCTCTGCTCAGATGATACTCAGCCTGTTGGAGAACTGGGATATTGCCAATGACAGAGTTTGGCTCATTGTTCTTGAGTTTTTCCAAGCATCAACTTTTCATCAAGAATTAAATCAATCTGATGCTGATGCACTGATGAAAACCAACATTTAACTGAGTGTGAAATTTCCATTTTTTACCAGGTATTTTTAAATAATACAAAGTTTCAGGATGATAGCACGTCTAGGAACTTCCATCCTAGTGGGTACTTAGTTTCTTCAAGTTACATGTGTAACACATAGGGATGGGCTAGAATCAAATTGCTAGCAGTAACAATAGCACTTTTGGTGTAACCCTTGGTATAAGCAACTTATGCAGACTCTGTTATTGGCCTCCCAGTATTTTGCTAATATTCTACATGTGGAGCTGTGCTAAAGGACAAAGGCATCTCAGGCAAAGTAACAACGCAGCATCACAACAAAGTTTATGCCCTGTATGGTCATTTTAAAAGAAAAGTAAAAGCTGATGAAATGACACTTATAATTAGCATATAATTTATAACAGGGAGCGCTGAGCTGAGCCCTTTCCTGGAAATGAGAATAGGCATGTTCAAAGGTATAATGCTGCATAATAATACAGTCTTGGCAGTCAAATTGTAACCTTGATTATGAGTGGTATTGTTGTGGCACTTAAAGGCCACCACTACGCTGAGGCACCCATTGTATTAAGTGCCACGCGGGCTCAGCGTAAGAGAGATCCCTATTAGCTGGGACGGGCAGGGGCTGGGAGTGGGCAGGAGGCACCCGGAGGTGAGGGGACTCGCCCAGGGTTGCACAACAGGGCTCAGGCACACCAAGCCTTGTGACCTATCCATTAGCTTGGGTTGCCTTTCGGCTCAGCCCCGCGACAGCCCAGCAAATGCGATAAATGAGGTTTCCGTAGTACGTCCTCATCCGTGCTGGTGTTCAGTACAAGTCCCAGATGCTCTTCTCTTTCTCTAGTGCATACAAAGCCAACGTTATCAAATCCAGTGTACGTGTGTCCAGAGAGGGTATGCTGGGATCTGTGTGAAAAGGGGCTGTACTCTCCCAATACTTTCCTTTGGAGAGAAAAAGTAAAAAAAAAAAATGTATAAATGTAGTAACAGATGATGTTGCAAAACTTCCAGGTCTGGCAGCAGATGGTGCCATTATGTGAAGGCACACATGCCTACATAGATACGTGAGCGTGTGTGCATACATATGATAAAGGAAGTTGCAATATATACACGGTCAGGAGCTGGCGATTTAGCACCTCTCCTTATACACACAGTATTTATATACGGTGTGCCCAGTGGGGCCTTCGTGATGCTGCTTTTTCTGCAGAGTGGGGCTAGCCCGTCACAAGCAGAGGTGGAATGGAAGTGAGCAAAGGAAAGCCTTTTCCTTTGGTGGAATTATGTATGTTTAATAACACTGTATGTATAATTTGCATTCAGAAAGTTGGAGGAGGAGAGACAGTGTCAGACTGTATGGCTTTAACCTCCTCCCCTGAGTCTGCACACACACTTCAGTTTGCAGCTAAGTACCATATGTTTTCCTCCTTAGTTGGCATTAAAATTTATATAGTATTATGTGTTACCTGGAGTGTCTCAGAGTCAATACCTCTTCCACTCCACTCCCCTCCTCAGCAGGTCATGAGGAAAGACCTAATCTTAAAATAGCTCATAGTTACTGGAATTTGCCATCTCATAACTGTAAGTTTTCAAAATATATATTACGCCTCCCTGCCCTTTACATCCAGACCCACAGGCATCTGATTCTGACAGAGCTGCGGGGCCACAGCTTGCTGCTGATGCAGCGGCAGGGCTTCAACAGGCTTACTGCGAGGCTGAATATAGCCATTTTCATTGAAGGTAGCTAGGTTTGTTGTCCATCAAATTTCACTCTGGCTTGAGTGACCCCGTGCTCGGCTGGCGTAAGTGCAATGGAGGGCACAAAGGTGAAGTCAGGAATTTACTGAGTTTTCTTTTACTCTTCTCCCACTGAAGAAGAAACGAATGTGATTTTCAGCTGAATCTGACACCAAAGCATTTGCTTCAGGCTTCGGGCACATCTAACGTGCCTGGTTTTATGGTAAGTAATGGGAACTAATAACGATGCATTTCACTTCTGCCTAGAAAACAGCTATTTCAAAATAATCTGAACAGCCAATCTCCTCTGTGCGTGTGTATTTCTGCAGATTTTTCTTAGGAGCAACTCAGTTGTGTAGGAGAGACCGACTGTAATTCCAGAGTGCCCCCAATATGCTCGGCCCTATGCTCGGCCCTGTGCAAGGAGAGGAGGAATAGCCCCGCCGCAGCTCTTTCCATTTCACCCGGGTGGGGCTTTTTTGGTCAGAGCTAACTTGATGGAATTGAGCCCACTCGGACTGGGCTGGAGTTAGCAGATGCTTTGCGAGAGCACATCTGCATGAGGTTTTTTGGGGGGAGGAGGGGACAGTGCTTGCATGTTCCTGTCCACAAGTGTGTGTTTCCCTGTGTTTGTTCCCATTTAAAAATGGAAGGTGTTTTCTCCTGTGTAGGTGTACAAACGTTCACATACTTTGCAAAGTTGTTAAGTATTGCGTAGGTGAGAGGCAACACTGCCCAATGGACAGGATAACAATCTGTTTGCTTGGATGTCTGTGTGGCTTTTTCTGACTCCTGGGCCTCAGTAATCATCTCTAATGCTGGAAGTGTCCTTTTGCTTCAGTGTGCCTCGGATGGTACAGCTGTTAAGGAAAAAAAAAAGCGGTGAGCAAACAGAATATTGCATTTTCCTCTTCTGAGGCTCAGTGGTTAATACCGTGGTAGATGTGGCCAATACTGTCCCTTTCCACTAGCAACCTGAATCACTCTCACCACTAAAATTTGCATTTCCGTCGCAGGGGGTAGTAGCGAAAGCTTCCAAAGAGGGAGGAAGCTTGTCTCCAGCACACACACACTCCCACCCTCCTGTGAGAGACGAGACATACCTGAGAGGTTTCTTATCACAGGTGGTCTCCCTACATGGGTTCCTAGAAGAGCACTGGATTTATGAGGGGGAGGGAAAGGCTGAGGAGGGCTCCAGCTCCTGAAGCACCAACCCCTGTGCTGTGCGTTTGTGAGATGAAACAGGGGCGGTCGCACAGCTGTGTGGCTACCACTCATGATGCCACTGCACCTCCTCCTCTCAGGGACAGCAGGGTGACCATGTTGGGGATGCACCACTGTCATTTCCCCTAATGTGGTGTGACTTAGTGTATCAGTGACAACAGTGTCTCCTCAGGGGTGGTCATGGTGCGTTTTGTATGTAGGAACCCAGGGATACTCTAACCAGGAACCCAACGGTACCCGTATGGCAGCTACCTCAGCGTGCTGCTTTCCCACTCCCTCCATCCCAGGCTGGTTGCCCACCCTGATATGAGACTGGGTAAGGGAGGCCGGTGGCTCAGAGTTGCATGTCCATTCACTTCTCGTGCCTCACTGTGCAAACAAAACCCATGCTGAAAACCACTGGCAGGCAGCATCCATGACTTTGAATAGTAAATACAAATCTCTCCCTCTCTGTGTGTCTCTCTTTCTGTTATTAAGCTGACAGGCACTTAGCCAATTATCCAGTCGTTGTCTCAGCTGCATTTATGGAGGAGGAAGAGAAAACGCACACAGCTCTTGTCTTCAGGGCTTCAGCTGAGTCTCCCTTGTGTGCTGTAGCATTTTCCCTTGCACGAGCTGCTTAGGATGCTCGGGGAAATAAACCATGGAATGGGATGAGTTGAGGAGAGGGAGGAAAAAAGCAGCAAGGGGGGAAAGGGCTCTGCTTCTCCAGACCAGGCTCACACCAGAGCTGTTGTTGTTTGCCATTGTTTTTGTGTTTAAATTTGGCAGAGCATGCGTGCCTTTCTTGCATAAGGATGGAATAGATGGGGAGTGCGATGGCTGCGGGTGGTTGCAGAGTCGTTTTGCAATGACACAGAGTCAGGAGCTATGCAGCAGCCTGTGAGTCTGTGCCTTAAAGTAATGGGGTCACATGTACTTGGGGTGTGAATTCATGTAGTGTGAATCTGTGACTTGGAGCCAAGAGCCACCCCAAATCCCTGATGCGGTATTGCTCCTAGAACATACAGCCTGTGCTGGCTCAAGTGTTTACACCAAACCGAAAAATTTAGGCAAATAGCACTGAAGTGTTCTCTGAATATTTTCATGAATGTTAAAAATGAATTCACTTTGGCTGCAGCTGTGCTTCCTTTGTGTGTGTGCATGTGCATTTTTTTTCTCCTCTCCCCCTTGTGAATAATCTGAGTGGATGAGTTTTCCTTGCCCTGGCGTTCACGGACAGAACATTTTAAACAGGTTTACAGATGAGCAAACAAGTCTCTAGCAGCAACTTCTGCAGCTGGAAGTCCCTGGCTGTACAAATTTGCAGGCATGTGCCCCTGCCTTCCCTCCCCCACCTCCCCCCAGCACTAACTTTGTGAGTACGCCTGTGGTGCTCTTGATATATTTATATAGGATGCTGCTTGGGGAGCACTGGACATGGTTCTTACAACCCCTCATCAGAGTCCGGGCATAAAAGCAGTAGAACAAGTGAAACGTGGAGCCGATCGCAGCTTGAGCCACAATAATTTATGTGCATGTGACAAGAGAAAATTACCTTTAAACTCTGCACCCAACCAATCAATCTTACAGCAGCCTGTTTTTGCTAGGAAAGGTGCCTCAGGCCAAGCCTATCAAGCTCAGAAAAAGAAAGGTTAAAATGTTCTAACATCATTATCTCTTTCTTTTCCTTTGGAGGAGAAGAGCCACGGTGACAAAGCCTAGCTGACTCCTTCCCACCATCTCCTTCGTAGTGAGCCCCATTCCTACCCCCAGCCCAGACTCCCGACAGGAATCAGCAGGAATTTGTCCACAGTCAGGCCTCATATTCATCTTGTCAGGGAACAGAAAGGAGAGCATGTGACAGAGAGGGCCAAGCATAAGTGTTCGGGAGGGGAGAAAAATGCCACAACTACAAGGTAGCAACCCTACAGAATGCTGCAGGTAGCACAGGGACGTTAGGAAACCCCTGTCTGTTAAGAGGTGTCCTCTGAGCTTGGAGAAAAGTAGAATTCAGTGAGTGATTACACCCTGAAAAATTATTGTCCCCTCTGTGCCAAATACAATATAATGTGATCTGTAGTCTCCCTGCCTGCAGCTATAGAGCTGCCTGCATCAGCTGAGGCAATGGGTTTTTGGGGCTTTGTGGGGGAAGGAGAATTTGAGCCCCCCCTCCTCTTATGAGCAGGGCCACACATGATTCAAGGGAACCTGTTTGTTAGGAGTCCCCTCAAGTCAAAAGACAGGGGAGGTTTAAAGCTGGCAGAAGAAGATGAGGAGGGGCCGCTGTAGCCTGCCCTCCCCCTTTTCTGATCTGCTGCATCCTTAGCACTCTGGTTAAACAGGGATGGTCCTTCCACAGACACCTGCCATTTCTCAGGCAGACTGTCCCCTGCCCCCAGCTTTGTGAGCTGGCCTCACAGACTTTTCACGGCTGCCCTCACTTAGCGGAGCTTTTGTTCCTGACAGCGGGGTGGGGACCTTGGAGCCCCACAGTTTAACAGGCACCCACACCCTTCTCCCCTGCCATGGGGACATCTCCTACCACCACCTCTTTGCTCCCTGAGCAGCAGAACCTGCAGGGACCTCGCAACCTCAGCGCTCAACCCCTGCCACAGCAGACCACTCCTTTTTAAATAACCCCTTTTGGGTGCACTGGCTAACTTTGCCTAGCCAGTCACTGATGTCACTGCCCAGTTACCCCATGCCACTAACCATCGGTGCGGCTGGCAGCACTGCAGAGAGGCAGTCAGGGCTGAAGCAAACATGAGGGACCAAGCTGCTTTCCAGAGCCCTTTGAGACACCGCAGAAAAATGACGCACACGTTCGCGCAGTTGCTGGCCATACACCCGCACAGGCAAACTCGGCTGTGGCTTGGATTATGCTGCTATTTAATTGAAATCAGCCCCGGGTGTGGCCGAGTTGAGATGGGGATGCTGGTGGCTGTGAGCTCAGACAGGCCTTATGCGTGCAAGCAAGTACCTCGTGAAGAAGCTGACTTCGGGTCTCGTGAACCACAGATCTTGTGATAAGGAGCTAAGCAGATGCAGCCCCCTCGTTAGTACCTTTCCCCCTCAACTTTCCCACTAATGGCGGTCACCTGAAATGTGTCAGCTTGTTGACGGGTATGGATAGGGGCAGGCTCTGGGCAGTACTGCCTTCATTTTTGTTAAAAAAACCAACAAACCAAACAAGACAGAAACATAAAGTAGTATGCACAGTGAGGTAGCCTTTCTCGCCTATATGCTGTGCAAGAGCCATGGTTTGGGGCAGTAAACTGTTCAGAGTAGCATATGGAGGCAGTACCCCTTCGAGTCTGCTGAATGTGGGCAGCAGTGATAGGAGATCCCATCCTAATGAGGAACAGAAAGAGGGTTACCTCCTTCACCAGCTAGACCAGCTCCTTAGGGTCTGTTGTTACTATACCTACTGCTGAGACTTGGAGTGTGCCCAGAGCCTTCAAGTTGTGCGCATGCTGTACCTCATCTGCCTTCCTTCCACTGCTGTCCTTGGCTGTTTCTTGCCAGCGAGGAAAGGGGAGAGTGTGTTTTCAGAGGTTTGTCCACCGAAAGAGAAAGGATGGATACATCAGAGAGGCAGAGCTGAAATCTCTCTCTCTTGTATCCCCTCTTGCGAGTCACACCCAGCTCCCTCTGCTTGGCACAGTGCCCCATCCAGCCTCCCGCCTTGCTCGATGAAGTTGTCTGTCACATCTTTTCCATCTCCTTCTTCCTTTGCTTTCTCTCTCTGTATCAATTAATCTCCTGCTGACCCTTCACACCTCCCCAGCGTATTGTCCTTATTCCTGACTCCAGCCCTTTCTCTCTTTTCCTTTTCTTATTCTCTCTTTGCTCAACTCTGATCTCCTCGGAATTTTCCTCCTTTCTGGACCTGGGAGCAAGAATTGGGGGCTGGGAGAAAAGCAGAGATGGATGGAGGAGCACAACAGTGACTGCAGTGCCCTGGATTTTCTGCTGTAGATGATAGAGTAGGCTCTGAGCTCTCTTGTTGAGCATAGCCACTCAATCAGCACCTTGTATTCAGGCTGGGCCTGCAGAGTATTCCCAGTGTATTTATTTTCTGCTCCTACAGAGAATACCGGTGCCTATTTGTCCTGAGAGCTCACAGGAAGGAGTGTGTGTGGGAGAGCTAGTAACAAGTCGAGGATGCATCACCAGTAAAGCTCTTTCACTTCCTAGCAGGAATGTAGTTGGATTCCTGTTGCATCCCAGTGATCTGGATCTCCTCCTTTCCATTGCAGCCCAAGGTGGAAATAAGAGTGGAAGGAGGGACCTCAGGCAAGAGCTGAGGCTGCAGGCTGGTGCAAAAACAACCTTGCTTCCATCAGCAGAGGAATGTGCCACAGTATTTCCTTGCTGTGTTGTGATTCTACTGCTGCAAGTTGGAAGGGCGTGGCTGTTGGCTTTCCCCCTCTCTGTTGTAGGTCTGTCTTGGGTGAGAAACTTGACATTCCTGCATGATGCTGACATGGGGTGACAGAGGTCAGTGTTGGGGTGCAGATCTGAGATTTTCTTGTGAAAGTGTCAAAGAAGGCAGATGCATTTAAAAGGCAGCAATACTTTGGTGTTATGGAAAGTCCTTGGTGTTCCAAGTGCCAGACCTCTCTGACCTTCAAGAGAAGCAGCAGGTCTAGCTCACGAGTTCGGATCATTTCAGCCAGCTTTCTCCATTGCAGGAGAGGCTTTCCAGGAACTCTGGAGACAGCCCCACTTTTGGCACAGAACCATAAGATACTACAGAAAACTAAAGCCAGCTGTTGATGATGTAGCAGGGATGTTTCTTCACGCTAGTCACCCTTTATTATCTTTCTGTGGTGCTTCCTTTTTGTGAGACTGGAACTCTGAAGCCTTTGTGAAAATGCACAAATCCTGGCTGCTTTTACACCTAGGAGAAACCTGAGATTGGCATCCATAATTAGGAGCAGAAGGTGCTACAGGCAATCTGTCTTCCTAGCACTGCATTAAACCCATTTTAGTACTTTCAGCTAAATATCAAATTATCTGTCCACCCACACATCCTCCCCACTGCATCAACTCTGCTTAGTGATGGGCCATCTGTAGGACTTCTACCTGGACAAGGGGGTCCACAGGGGTTCTTGCGTAACATACTTCGTGTGTATTCATTGGCCTTTAGAGTGGCATTTCTTCCCTTCCTATTCTCCTGGCTGGCCTCCAGTACTGGCGATGAGTCAGAGGCATGCAGGTCTATCCGTTTGAAAAGCGTGTCCCAAGGTGGAGGAACACATGCAACTTTTTTCTTACCCGAGTTGGGAAAACACAAATGCAGGCCAGGTGGGTCAAGGACTTCAGACATAGTCAGGCCAGTTAGCCTTTTAAATGCCTTTTTTTTTTTTTTCACACGGAACTCGAAGTAGGAGCAGCATCCAACTCTCAGAGAAGAGAAAAGGGTGGGCACACAGCAGATTTTACAGCATCGTTCAATGCCTCACTGGATGCCACGTTGTGTTCTGCTCGAGCTGTGTCCCTGCTTCAGGGGTAGTGTTGACTGCTTGCTGATCACTGTGTACACTGAAGCAGAGTCCTATGTCTATTTGGGGTAATTTATGTATCTAGGGAGATGTAGACCAGTTGGATGTGATCCAGAAGAGAGAAGTGGAAATGATCAGAAGTCTAGACAGCACAGTCAGTGTAGAGAGATGGATGGAAATGGGGCTGCTAGACCTAAAGAAGAGAGGACAGGACTAAGCACGAGATACGAATAACAGCACACAAGTACATAAGATACAGAAGAAAGGAGTGTTGTCATCTGCAGGAGATGAGGAGGAGGAATGGTTTAAGATTGCCCCAAAAAAGACAGGCTGAATGTCAGTAAGAACTCTACAACAGTAAAGGTAGCAAAACATGGAATCAGATTGCCTTGGGAGGCTGTGTAGCTCCATCACCGGAGGTCTTTAAGGACAGACTAGACAATGTACAAGGAGTGACAGTTGCCACAAATGACAAAGTAGAGCTGATCGATCCTTCACAGAGAAGTACAGACTAGGTGGTTCCTTTGGGTCTCTTCCATCTCTGCTGCTCGATTCTATGCAGTCTTCAGGTTCAGAGAGTGGCAGGAGCATAGGCAGAACCACAGCTGAAAGGTTCAGACAAGTGCCTCAGCAAGAAGCCAAGTGAGCCTGGCTGGGAGGTCCTTACCCACTTTTTTCTTCTGTGGCTGCCCTTTTCCCTTCCACCCAGGAGCGTGGTGTGCTCCAAGGAGTCTGTACCCAGTGCCACTCTAGTCAGCATGTGACAATTAACCTATCTGACAAACAGAAGTAGAAATCAATGTCAAGACTGTCCCTAAACCTAATTTGCTTTCAGAGGGACTCAGATATTTTTTCTCTTCTGCTGCCCTTGAAGGGCCACAGGACCTAGAGGATGTTTTAGCACAAGTGTGATAGGGAAAACCAGTTGAAGGTTCAGTGTTCTATCCTGGGAAAGTTTGATGATGTTGCTGAACGTTCACCTCATGAGGCTTTGTCAGCATGTTCTGCTAATGAAATGTCACCTTTCTTTCCCTGGTGTGACATCACCTTGTGCATTGGGATATGAGCCCATGAGACTCAGTGTCTACCTGAGGGGTGGATGTGGTACGGTGTATGAGTGCTGTTGGGGCTTTTCACCACCGGGGAGGTGGCATGTGACATAAGACAGAAAGCAGGGCAAGCAGTGAGCCTGGCAACCACTGAGTGTCATGTCTTAAGCAGGGAATTGGGTCACTTACAGGGGTGCTTGAAGCAACCAGAAAATTCCAGTGCACTGGGCATCTAGGGGAGAATAGAGAAAGAATGTTTTAGGAGGATGAGGAGCAAGTTAAGAGAGGAAAAGCTATCTGGGGAAGGAGAAGAGCATACAGAGGCCTGCTGTAAAGCTTGGATCGATGTTTTTGGTCTTAATCTTTCTCTGGCCGTAGTGGCCTAGGCCGTTGCTAACCTGGCCAGGCAAGCTGCCAGAGGCTGTCTCCATTGCTCACCCATTGTCCACTCTCATCCTGTCTCGGACTCATGTTTTCTTGTCAGCATTTCTCTCCCACAGATCGATTCCTCCTTGGCTCATCCCAGTGATTTTAAGCATAGAGAGAAACTTCCTCTTGACGGTGAGAGATAATCAAGCTGAATATTACCCATCTCTGAAGTGCAGGCAGTCCATGAACAGAGCCAAAGTCAATATCTTGGCAGATGTTGCCTTGCATTGATTTATCTTCTTGTGGAGCAGGGTGCATGGCCTCGAAGAAGGCAGCACGGTCACCTGGCCAAGCCCCAGAACTGTTGCAGGCTACATTAGCTTGCGTGATTTGGTCTGCTCTCCTCAGTGTCTGGGGGTAGAAGAGTGTGGTGCCAAACTCACAAATCCCTCCTTCGCTCCTGCTTTCACATTGGTGTTACTTCTTGTGCCGAGACAGATCCTGGGCTCAGAGCATCGGCTTACAGTGCTGAGCTAAGCCAGCCTCATTTACTGGCTTAATGGAGCAAGAAAACAATTGTCTGTGCAGCTGCTGGGACAGGGGAGAGGAGCAAGAGACCGATGCTCCAGAGGGACCTTGCAGCATGAGGATTTCCCCTTGTGGGGAACCTGGATGCATCAGAGGGGAAAGCAAGGGAGAGGAAACATCTGTGTGAGCAGAGAGGGAGCAGCAGGAGTTGGGGGAGACAAGCAGGGCCCCTCTTCAAGTCGGACGAATTACAGTCAGGGGATTGTTCTGCAGGATGGGGTAGGAGGAAGGGGGACTGTTCACAGACGAAGAGAGGGAGTGGTGGAGGCAGGCTGCAGGGGAACAGTTGCCAGGCAGAAGGACCAGGTCAGAGTGCTGCTCCTGGGCTTTGCCCTGTCAGGACAAGCAGACAAAGGTGTGTGATACTACCTGTATAGAGTTCCAGTTCCCAGCCCCCTAGCATAATGCACTCTTTGTTTTCAAAGACCTTTGAGCTCGCCTCCTGTGTCTGGGAGCTCCAGGTTTGGCTCTGGCAGGAAAGGGCCTCCAGCAGAGTAGGCAGGGGGCTTTTCAAAACCACTGCTAAAGAGAAACCATCTGTAGGATCTCAAGTAACAGACACTCGCATGCAAAACCCTTCCCCTTTGGTACCATTCCCTTCCACTCAGCCCCTCTTCTCCCCAGCCCTGGCTGAGCCCTTCACAGCTCCTCTCTACCCACCCTGCTGCTTTCACGCTGTAGCAGCGGGCACTGCACAGATACATATACAACATCTCTGGTTCTGCAGTCTCCCTGAGGGCCTGGACAGATGCTGATTGTCTTCATGCCCAGTTGGGGACAGCAGGAATCGTTATAAATAGAATCGATTCCTTGCATAGTAAAGAGAAAAGTTTCCTCTGGAAGTCCATCCCTCTGCTCCCAGGACTCGCTGGGAGGTCTCTCAAATGTCACAGTGCGTTTGCAGCAGATAGTACCTCTGGAGGCTTCCTGTGGGTTCAGGTCTTGATCCAGGCAGAAAATGGAACAAGTTTGCTGAATCTTTCCTCACAACCTAATTCTTTCTGCCTGTCCTCACCATTTTTATGCGAATAGTACTTTCTGTTCAAGAGAGGCTTGGGACTGAAATAGGAGAAGCTGCAGAAGTGAGCACTTAAGATGCATAAGCCTGATGTGCTGGGAAAAGAAACAGGTCTGGAGCAGCATGAGGGGTGTAGGGGGTGCAGGGGGGCAGAGCTAGTGTGGGGATCTCCAGGTTGGTAGAACGTGGGGCAGGAGGGGGCTGCCGTTGCTAGCACACGAGGCAGATGCATTAAGAGCGAGCAAACATTCCTGCAAGAAAGTAACATGCTTTTGCAGAACTAAAGGTCCCTTCTGCTCCCCTTTGGGGTTGATTTGCTTTTGCAGGAGCACATGCTGCATAAAGGAGCCCAAAGCAACCTGTTTAGAGGCACAGTTGTTCCTCCTCCTCCTCCTCCTCCCTTGCTCCCTGCGGAGAGGCAGAGAGTAGCGTGTAACACCTGTGGGCAGATGAAGCCCTTTCCATCTCCCGAGGTGACACCAGGCTCTGTCCTGGCTGCCAGCAGCCGGGACATCCCCTGCTGCAGCACCGTTTTAGCCTTAGGCGCTGCTTGCTGCTGCTGGGGCTGGTGTTTGCATCAGCAAATGTTCCTTCGCGGAGGGTTTGTGGCTACAGGGGCTGCGCTGCGCTCGCCAGCTGAAGATGTCCCTGCAGGCACTGCGGGGAGAGGCCCTGGTGGCATATGCACAGTGGTATTTAAATTAAAATTGCTCATACGAGATTCAAGGACTAATAGGGAACAGCACCGAAACTTGG
Organism: Actenoides lindsayi; assembly: GCA_025331215.1. Classification (NCBI taxonomy): domain Eukaryota; kingdom Metazoa; phylum Chordata; class Aves; order Coraciiformes; family Alcedinidae; genus Actenoides; species Actenoides lindsayi. The sequence continues at coordinate 73,062 of WTSP01003678.1, read as the reverse complement.
ATATCCTCCACCTCACGCATACCTCCCAGCAGCTCCCCAGTGCCTCACGGAGGCCCAGTTTGGATGGCCGTTGTGCCATATATTATGCTGTTGGCCTCCGTTAGTGATTTCTGCCCTGTCCTTGCTTGTTCTCTGTTTTCCTTTGTGTTTATTATTCTAATTTATTGAGTTACCTGGAGTGTTTTCGCAGACACCAAGGCTGCTTTGTGGAAATTAATGATTGTGCGTTCTGCTTGGTGGTGCCTTGTGTAGGCTTTGCTTTAGTGTGATGGAGCCTAAAATATGCTCAGAGAAAATTAAAATATTAGCCTCTATTAAAAGCATACATAGATACGTTGTTGTCAGGTCTATGCCAGAGCACAGAGAATTACTTTGAGATTATTTAGCTGGATAGTCCCTGCCATTTTTGAGTCTCAAAGTATTTTAATTAATTTCCCCTTTGAGACTAGTCACTATTAGTCTCCCCATTTTTCAGTGTGAGAAACTGAGGCTCAAAAAGGAGATCTGTTTCAGCAAATGAGTGGCTGGGCATAGGTGACCAAAATCTTGGCAGGCTGGAACCCCATTTTATAGGTCCTGTTCAGAGCTGTGCTCCCTAACAGCCGGAGATCGTCTTTTCTCAGCTGTGGTCAGAGAGGCCAGAGTTTCAGCTCAGTGGAAATGAAGCTGGGTGAAGAGAGCACTCAGCTTCTTTCATGTTCCAGAGAAAATCAGTGACCAGTGCTTGCACCTTTGTGTCCCTGTCCGTGAAACAGAGATTCTGGTTCAGGGAATGAGCATCTTGGTAAATTAAGAACCTACATTCATTCGTCTCTGTAAGGGAGGTGAAGAAGTCACGAAGACAAACCTACAGATAGCAGTGCAAAATGTTTTGTTGGTTTTCAATGTACTTACTTGCTTTTCTGGAAAGGAGTAAAGCAGGATGTCCAAAAACGTGATTACAAAGTGTGTAACAGCTCACTGGGCTCTGGTGGGAAGATCTAGATGGGGTCATAGGAAATGACAGACCTGTAAATCTTGGAGCTGTGTCTGTGGCAGGTCCTTTCAGGGACTAATATTGTAAATCCATAGAAACAAGCTGTCAGTTCCCTAAAAGTTTACTGAGAATGAGTGCATTCCTTGCTGGGTCAATGCCAGATCCAGCATTTCATGGAGATCACTCAGAGTCACTAGGGGTGACATGATATGGGGGGAATTTTTTAGCTTCTGGGACACAAGCCATCTGAAAGGGAAATTTCTTTTCAGGTCCTCCATGAGCTTGTTAAAACGTGGAGGATGATCGTCTTTCTCTCTTGCCTGAACACTTAAAAATCCTTAAGAGAGAGTGCTTTTCAAACAGGCTCTTGTTTAGCATATATGAATTTCCTCACAAACAGAAGAATTTAAGAAACAGCAGATGATAGCAGAACTCTTTTACATCAGTATCGTGCATTTTTTTTTTAATTTGCATTATATAAGAAACTATAAAACCCTCCTAAGTGGGCAAATATGCAAAATTAGAGAATCGGAGAAATAACTTGCTGATAGGAGACATTTCCGTGTCCTGGACAGATTGTTTCCTGCTTGTAGTCTGAAGCAAGAGGATTGATATCAGTGATGTTGGGGGAGGGGGTTCTGAGGAGAGGTTTTCCCATCATTCATAAAGTGACCATCGATATTCTTGCAGTTCACGTATATATATTGTACTCCTTTGAGGAGTTTGGCCTGGATATTATCTTGTGGCAGGGAGTTCCACACGTTATTGCACATGGTAGGAAAGCAGCAAATCCTATCCAGCCTCAAAGGCGTAGTGTTTCAGTTGTGAGGGATGCTATATCAGGATGTTTGCCTTTGCTGCACTCTTTATTATTTTATTCATCCCTTCACTATCCAGCCTGATTTGTTTTCTCCTTAAGGCAAAAAAAACCCCGGAGTTTTCAATCTCCCTTCTTACAGAAATTTTGCCAGGCCTCTAACTCACTGCTGTCACCTGTCCCTGAACCCCTTTTATTCTATTGCATCTTTTGCAGATAGGATGACCCGACGTGGGAAATTGTATTGCAGTGCAGTACCACACTTGGCCTTGTTTTTTTCTCTCTGTCTTGGTGCATCCTATCGCTATGTTTGGGTTTTTTCCCCCGTTCCGAACAGAGGGTTTGAATGAGTTTGCCACACATGATCTTCATTTCTGAATGATTACAGTTACTTTAGAAGCCAGCAAGATAACTTGGATAGTTCCTGCTAGAACGTGCACCACCTGGCCTCATGTGCCTGGTCAGCACTCCTGCTTAAGATGGGGTATAGCCCAGCAAAATGCCTTTTTCCTAGTTGTTCGTTGAAAGTTGTTTGAAGTTGTTTGCGCTGCTGATTTGTGTTCTTGTTTTACAGAGTCAGGCTCTGCTGTTTTCCTTAAAATTCATTGTGTCTTGAAGCAGTCTTACTGCCTTCCCTGGAATCTTTGAGGGGACACCTCTGGTTATGATGTGAGAACACACCCATGGAGGGGTCACTGTGCTCTGCTCTTCACTGAAGCACAGTCACGTCTGAGGTGGAACCCTGCAACTGGAAGCAGGTTTAAGACAAGAAGCAAACTAGTTGGAACTGCAAGGAGAGTCTGGGAAGGCAGTTTGTAATTAAACTAATTGGGATTTAGAAAGGACTGCTGCCTTTGCACCCAATGCCTTTGAAAAGTATCAAGTGATCTTTGATTATACGCAGTCTTTTTGTTTATAAACTTATCATACAAAAGATTTTGCCCAATGAACCTATTGTCTCCAATGTTTAGTCCCGTGAAGACAGAGGATACTAAGTAGTATCTTTTAGTAGAGGAAACTCAAAGTCACCTGAGAAAAAGCTTTGTGAAACCCATCCTCCTGCTGCACCAGAGCAAGGTAACGTCCCCAGAACTCTGCCACTCTGCACACTGTTTGAATGAAACGATCTCAGTATCTTTCAAAGGTCATTAGATTGGTTTTTACAGATGAGGAGGTAGGAGAAGTATTCAGATAGGAAGAAATAGATACAGAGACTGGTGAATGAGACGTAGCCATAGAAATCAGAGCTAGAAAAGAAGTATTTGATACGCTCTCCCTTAGTGCAAACTCTTTTGGGCTTGTCTGTTACTTGGTTACTTACTAGATCATTGTGATTATTTTAGATGAACTTTATTTCAGCTGTGTGATTTCGTATGGAACAAGAAATCCTTTTGCCTTGTAACAAACTTCTTAAACCATGTCACTGACCTCAATTCCCAGGACAGCCTGCTGGAGACTACAAATGTGCAAATGAAAAGCATTTGCACAAAATACAGGAAAACTGCTTGGTGTGATTTTTGACCTGAAATATGACCTAATGTGTTGCTGGTAGCAGAGACTGAGATCACACGATACTCAACAGAAATCCAGCAGTGAATTGTTTATTTGCTATTATTTTTTCCCCTACTTAAATTAGGGAGGGAAAAAAAAAAAAAAAAAGGTGGTATTCTAAGCCTGTGTTCTGAAAATTTAGGTATGTCTCTGTAATAATGGCCTCTAGTGTTTTAGAAATCCTAGCAGTAATTCCAACCTCCTGTGTGTTTTATACAGCCTGTTTGTATATACGTCCCAAAAATATTTGGGGTGGATGGGGATATGCCTGCTATTGGGATATGAAATATAAAATCTACTAGATTGATAGAAGTGGCAGACTTCAAGGTCTGACCTTCTAGGAGGAAATCAATCCTGTCTATGTCCAGTACGCTACCTGCTTCCCCTCTTCTGGGAGCGTGCAGCTGTGGAGCCAGGCAGTGCCGGAAGTCCTTTCAGATAAGCAGGACTCTGGTACATTACAAAATAAAACAGCCTTTCATAGTAACAACATCATCTCCTTCCCACATCTCCTTTTCTTCCAGAGAGCAGTTTGCCTCCCACTCCATCTCTCTTTAAGTTCTCTCTCTCTCTCTGTTCAGTCCTCCAAAACATTTTACAACTCCCTAATTAGACACGTATCTCCAATTTACTACTATTTAAAAGGGTAAGCAGTTAATGTCGTAAGACTGAGAACGCCTGGTAATTAATTACTAACTCCAAGGACCTGGCTATCTCTCTAACCGGCCTTGTCTCAAATAGCATCTCTCTCTGTTAAAACCTCTGTTCGCAGTAATTAAATAGTAAGGAGGAGGAGCACCTTGGAGCCTGCCCAACCAAGTCCACCCGACACAAAGTGCGGCTTTGCCAGGCAGTCTTTTTTTCATCTTTCTGGCTTGGGCATCAGAGGAAAACAAATTTTGATGACCCGAGGTGCACTCCAACTTTGTTCAAAAGAGACTTCTGTAGCGGGATCCCCTCGGCGCTGCTACCATCAAAGCACAAAGCCAGTTGGGATCCTCCTTATCTCTGCAAAAGCAGTACATCCCAGGAGGACTGCAGGTTTTCCTAACGGTGCTCCCACCCTGTTCCCAAAAACCAAAGCATTATAAGCTGAGGAAGTCCATTTGTGCTGCTGCCCCTGAACACCTCTGCAGTTCGTCTCGGAGCATCCTGCAGGGCGGAGCCGAAGTGGCTCTTGGCTGAGGTTCTGCTCTTTAGGACATCCTTCAGCCAAGAGCTTTGCAAACGGGAACGCTGGTGTGTTGGTTACAGATGTTTGTTGAGCACATACTGTGCCTTACGTGGAGACACAGAGGAAGACGACGATTGATAGGGGCAGTTTGCAGTGAGAACGTGCCGAAAGCTTTATCTGTGGATTTACAACCTCGGATGGATATTGGCCAGCTGGATGCGTGAGTCTCACCTCCTCGGTGAAAAGTTTTAAATACATATGTGTCCAGATGCAGCAAGCACGGAGCTTACGTGGGAGAGGGCATGACATGTGGAACAGCAAGCCTGGGGAAACCCAGGGTTTGTTCTCTGCTCAGCTTCTGACTCATTATGTGTGGGTTTTGGCCACACCATTTACCCTTCCTGTATTTCCCTTTCTTATCTACTATATGACAGGGATAAAAATACCTAACACCTTCAAAAAGTGCTTTGAGCTCTGTGAATGAAAGGTGTTAAAACAGTGCTAGGGAAAAACAGTGTTGCTTTGTTGTCTCCTGGCCAAATTTCACTTTGGTTAGCTACTTAATTGCCTCTGTACTTTCAACTGGAAGAGGTATTCTTCAGAGCTTCCTTAAACTGTCTTGTGGTGCATCTGTGCACTGCTAACAAGCTCCACTTTTCAAGTCTGAAGGGAGATGCCCTTCTGTGATGATTGAAGCGATCGTTCATTGTTCCTTCCCCATCTCCCAAAGGTGCTGCCAGGCTTTAATGAACTATTCATCAAGTGCTTTGAGATCTTTTGATGGAAGCAGTCCAGGCAAGTGCATGATTCTCACTGCAGAGTGAGAGGGTGACATCCACCAGTTTACTGATAGCTTTATCTGCAGTGAATAGCCCTTTTCTTTGGATAGGGGAGTCCACCAGAAGAAAGACTGTTGCACATTCTACTTGCGAAGAAAGGCGAAGTTGTAATTCTGTCAAGCTCCTCTTTCTAATTGTTCAAATTGGCTAGATCTGTGGAAAATACAGACAGGTTAGGTTTGGGGTTTGGGTTTTATGTGGGTTTTTTTGAAGTGGGGGTTGCTTGCTTCTTGTTGTTGTCAGCCTGATGCACGGAAAAGACTGGTTTTCCAAACTGATCAGGATCTGTTGCTGTGAGTTGGTCAGAGCTGAGCTTTTGTGTGCGCAGTTTTCTTCTGTGCAGTCCTTGTAATTTTACCTCTGTAATAAAGCTCTGTGCATAGCAGGACTCAAGTGCCTCTGCTCTGCCAATAAATCCTGTGGCCTCAGCATGTTCCCCCTGTTTATGCATGTGCAGATGAATGGTGAAGCAAGCAGAAGATGAACGTGTCAGAATGAGGGACAAGTCCGAACTTCATGTGTTATGTCTCCTCTGCCTGGACATATAGTTGCCTAGTTTATAGTTCCACGGTATTTCAGTGTTATATTTTGAAAAGGCTGAGCCTCACAGAGGACAATGTGTTTCACTCCTACTGTCACAAAATTCCTTGGATCCCCCTGGTTCAACTAGTTGGTTTCCATATACTAGAGAAGCCCTCCCTTACTCTCTGACCCTATGTAGCTCAGCTATTTCTTTTCTATTTTTTTCCTTTCTTTCTCATTTTCCCTTTAATCCTTAATTTCTTTTGGGTTTGCTTCTTTTTTTAACTTCCCCTTTCTCATTCTTTTTTTCATTTCTCATCTCATTCATCCTACTTCTCTGTTTACTTTCCCTCCTCTCATTCCAGTGGCCTCTCCTCATCCACTTCTGTTGATGTCCTGTCTGCAGTGAGGCCATGGGACAGATGGCGGTTGGGTTGTCCGACCTCTCCTCCTGGTACTGCCACTTCCCTAAAAATGTCCATGCATGAGTCACCCTATTTTGCTGTCCTTCTGAAAGCCTGTGGTTGGTGATAGCTATCTCCCTTGTAAGGTGTCTCGAGGTCTGCTTATTTCTGCTGTGGGTGTGCCTGCGAGCCAGGACTGTGCGTCCGTGTCCCTTTTTGCTTGGCCCTCAGCACACAGAGAAAAAACACGGAGTATCGTCATTCAGGGAGCTTAAACTCCGAGCGTCAGGGCTGAGAGGTGAGCACAGACAGAAAGCAAGCACAGGAAAGCAATGAGATGCTGCAGGTCGGCATAATATCAGCAGTCAGGTCCTACAGAAGTGCTGAATAATATTATTCCCACTTCTATTTCCCTTTCTGCTCTCTTTTCTATCCCTTTAATCACTTTTGGGTCTTCTTTTTCTTCCACCTTAAAGATTATGGGGCTTTGTCATTTTGTCTCCAAGAAAAGGGAAAGAGTGCAGAGTGTTTTCATTAGGCCAGGGGCTGGAGGGAAGGAGCGAGCCATGGTATTTGCTAGCTTTAATCTTTATGGTAATACTTTGGTAAATATCTGCGGCTCTTTCTCTCCTGTCAGTGTGGCAGCCTGTGAGTGATATGGAGCTGAGATCAGGGGAAGAAGAGGCAACTGCAGAGAGGATTAGAAGGTTAAGATAGGATTATGGGGTCAAAACAGAAAAAAAAAGGAGAGAAAAGAAACAGCGGAAGAAAGGAAAAGAAAATGAAGTCTAGTGGTTTTGACAGTGGAAAGGAAGGCAAGTGCACAGGGTACCAGAGAAGATGAGACTTTTATGAATGGGTCGATGCATTCAAAGGTCCTAGAGTCAATAGTCTCTCTAAAATGATTTATTGAACAAAAATTCATTTGTTCTGTGTCACTCCATGAAAACTTTTTCTTCCCTTCATCAGTCTAGGGATGGGGTCTGCGAGGGTTGAACGAAGGGATGCGCAAACACTCCATTACCCCAGCAGCTTTGTTTGGACAGGAAGGTATAGTGGGTGGGAAATGTGGCAGCTGAGTCTGTCGGTAGGGATGTGAGAGCCACCACAGCCACACAGGTGGAGAAGATGGTAGTGGGAAGGTTGCTCAGCACTAACAATCCCACCCACTCCTTAGTGGTTCTGCTGCTTGGTGCCCTACTTTTCCGCTGCCTCCTGCTGAGAGTGACAGAAAAAGAGAGTGAGGTGCGAGTGCCTGTTTCCTTGAACTTCTCTGAATGGTGTTCAGGGAACAGCTTGTGAGGCAGGTTCAGATTTGGGGCTTTGGATGTCAGGGCAGTTTCAGTCACACTTTTCGTTTGTGTAATCAAAAGGAAAGAATGGGTAAAGCATGTTTGGACTGAGAAGGAAGTGACCCAGACCATTGCACACATTTAATATATTTGGATGAATTAAACCAAACAGGTCAAATGCCTGGTCTGCTGCTTCTCCTCTGAAAAATAATGACACAAGAAAAGCTAATAAAAATACAGCATCAGAACTTGATAATGACACTGTTGGAGTCAGGGCAAAGCGAAAGTCTCCCTCACTCAGCATGAATTCATCTATATGTCCAAAGTATTCCCAGCTCTGGCAATGCTCGTGAAACATAAGCGTTCCTCCTCCTGTTACATGTCACACAACAAAAAGGTGCAGAGGCTGTGAAATGGCTTCCGATCTGTTGTCTGAGAGGGAGATGGTGAGAGGTAGCAAGGAGGGAGCTGAGCTTGTGTACCTATGTGCCTTCCCGAGGAGTCCATGAGGCCCAGCATATCGTCTGTCAGATAGGCTTCGCTGCTGTGTTAGCATGAGCTGTGCAGGAGGCACTCATGCCTTTCTGGAGGCAGGGATTAGGAAGAAAGAGGGCAACGCTTCCTCTGCTTTCGACTCAGTGCATTTCATGATAGGCTACAGCCTGTAGGTCTTACAGTCAAGTTATTAGACACACTATTGTTTAGCATCAATGGGACACGTGACACCTCTACCTGAAGAGCAGAGTTGTGAAGGTCTCCTTTGGTCCTCTCCATGGGTAAAGGTAGATTCTGGCTGATCCGTGTGTAACTGGGAGGTTGTCAAGGAATATTTCTCCTCTTCTTTGTATTTTTTTTTTTCTGAAAAAGCTTCTGCTCCTGCCAGGGCATTTAGTCACTGCTTCTCTCTTCCCTTAAAGGAGTGAAACTTCATTATAATTTTTTTCCCTCCTTTCTTCCTGGTCCACTCACTCTTCTAGAAGCTGGAGGCAGCAAGTCCTGCATTCTCCTACATCTCTGATATAACCCAGTCGTTCTGTGGTGCAGTGCATGGTGTTTGTTGTCAACCAAAGTTGGGATGCTCTTAAAAATGAGCCTCTTTTCTTCACATTGCAAACCTTTTGACCATCCCTTTCTTTCTACCTCTCAGCTCTCCTAGCTCTTTTTTCAATTTGTGCCATTGCTTTCTGAAGTCACCCTATAATCTCACCCTTTTGAGATATTGCTGGCTACAACTCCTCCGAAGCAGAGTTTTTTGATCTCTAAGACCATGTTCTCTTGATGAGTTAAGATCTCCAGAGGGCCTCATGGGCTTTATGTAATTTCTATCTGCATCCAGACAGCTGGACTTAATTTCATTTTATTTGCATTTAATAAGCTGCTTTTCTTTAGCTGTAAGTTGAAAATTATCAAAAGACATCAAACCCTATCCACTGAAACTGAATATATAGTCCCCAGTCAAATCCAGGTTGACTGGCTGCCGAATGGTCCCAGGGCAGGACTGGGACAACTGCCGTATATACAGGGGTGGGAATTTCTTTGATGTATTTCACTGGGGGCCACACAAGACATTTCTGATATAATGTGATTGTTCAGACGAATGCCTAAGCCGCCTTGGCTCTGTGTATTCATCTTTAATTATTAAAATAGGACAGATAATTCATAACCCTTGAGGTCTTTATTTTATTTTCTGACAGTGTAATTCAATGTAAGCTTGGCCAAAGGGAAGAAAGGTAGATTCCAAAAGCAAGAGAACAAAGCAAGAGGAGAAGAGAGGGGATGAAGAAAGGGAGCAGGGGGATATTGAAATAAAGAGCATGTTGAAAATGAAGGAGAATGAGGAGTAAGTGGGGAGGAAAAGCCTAATGGTTAATTGTTAATTTTAATGTTAATAGTTAATTGTTAATGGTTAATCCTTTACTGTAAGGGACTGTCCAGCATTAAACGTTGCCAAGTTATGACATACAACTGGAAACATTGAGCTTGGTGGTCCTGCCACTTCCGTGTTTGGAGGAGGGATCTAGTGTGACCTACCACTGGGGTAGGTGCTTTGCATGGAGAATGGGTGATGGTCCTTACTCCAACAGTTTTTGAGTGCGTATGCATTTGCACCAATGTACCAGCAAAGCCAGCTGTCAAATAACAGCGTCTTTGAGGGTCTGTTTTCAGAAAGTTTGGAGGACAAGATTCGAGAGAGGTGAAAGATGGCAAAGGGAAAATAAAAGCAGACAGAGAGGAAGAAAATACAGATAAGGAGGAGAGACTCAAATCACAAGCAGGCTGCAAAAAAAGTCAGAGGGAATTAAGACAGACAGACCACCAAGTAAGAGCAGAAGAATAGACATCTAGATCCCAGCAAGTTGAGAGGCAGCAATGTCAACGTCCTCTTGCTAGGTCACTGACAGTCAGTACAAATGCTGCTGTACATTCACAGCCAAAGGAGCTTAGCAAAGCTAATGAGCAGGGGAAGGAGAATTTCTCTGTTAAAACTCTGTCTGGGAGAGGATGTCTCTGTGCAGAAGAATTTGCAAGGGAAAACAGCACACACTAGAGCAGTAAGTAAGCAGAGCTAGGGGAGAGTGGAGGGAGGAAAGGGAGAAAAAGTAGTCAGGCCATACTAAGGAAAAGGGAGAGCCTGCTGTATTTGCTCTGTCTAAATCTGCTTGGTCCTGGTAATTAGGAAGAACATACTGAGAGTGTTTGTCATAGTTGCGAGTTTAATGACTCAAAATTACATCAGCCTGACATCCATTAAGCTGAAACATTTGTTTTGGAAATGTCATTTTTCACAAGGGAACATTGTCAGAGCACTGCCCAGTCTTGTGCTGGCAGAGCTTTCTAGTGGCAACCCAAGATTGGCACGTCCAGGAGCCACAGGGCTGGAACGAGGGATTTTGGCAGAGATGGATTTGAGAAACCTGGGGCTAGGAGAGTACAAGTGCTGCAGGGCAGGGGGATGGCACCGGCAGGATTGTGTTCAAGCATACCACATACCTTCCCCCACTCGTGTCGTTATTGTTCTGAAGCATTCATATGCACCCACAGTTTTTCTTTATGGGAGATGGAAATTCTGCTTTCTTTCCCAGTCTGAGGTAGCGGCACCCGCTTTGCCGTGCCTAAAGCACCGTGTGGACACAGCTCTCTGAGCAAGGCAGGACCTGCTTTTGTTCCTGAGAGGGTTTGCATTCCTTTCTGAGTTCAGAGGAGTTATGACAGGGATTATCTATCAGTGTTGTCCTCCAAGTCCCCAGATAAATGGCCATGTGCTTTCTCCCTGCCTTAGTTTCCCCTGCAGTAATAGGAAGGCAGCAGGGTTTCTCTGTTTTGCAGAAAGGCTCATTCATGGACACGCGTGTTAGTGAAGATCCCTGTAACAAAAATATCACGGGACAGCAAAGTTTTACCTTTTGAACAAGTCTCTGTACTTTGAGCAATAGTACTTCTAGCAGAGGTACATTTGCCCACCAGGTCAGGAAGTGAATTGTTATGATTGAAATCCAAGCCTCTTCTAAGCAGTGTAGAAGGGTGAAGAACTTGGTGATCTTCAGGTCATGCAACTACATAGGAAAATATATGTACATTTTTCATCCCAATTTGTCTCAAGTGCTGAAACATCATAAATACAAAAAACCTACCAAAAATATCTTATTTAAGAGCTGATGGCCTGTCAGCATGAACCTGCAGGTCATGTTGGGCATTGCAGCAAGGCTGACTGCAGTGAACCTGGAAGGACACCAGGTAAACTCGTTAGAAACCTGTAGGTCTGTTAGTGTTCTAAAGAAGCGTGTTTTCAGGGCTTCACGTATCCCAGCTCTCTTGGGTGCTGCTGATGTATGAACTGGTTAAGTGTTTATAGTAGGTGGTTTTTACATGTTTCCAACTGAGTACTTCCTTTGGTACTTGGTAATGGTCCCCAAATGTATAGCAGTGTCAGTGTTTTAATACTAGCAACCGCACTAGTTAACATCCATCTTTTATTACTTGATTATCTATTTCTGAAATGTATTTCACACTGTCAAAACTATGGATTCCAGGCCTGAAATCTGAGACAAACTCATAAAGTAGTTTGAGCTACAGCAGTTTTGTCTCAGTCTTATGACCAAGGATCCCCACCAGTGGCTACATGACCTAGGCCAGTAAGCAGGGATACCAGGGGCAGTGATCCTGGGCAGCATAGATTATGCCAGTAAGTTAGTGTGAAGGCAGGAACCAGAAGGTTTGTGTGGATTCACCTCCTACCAAGAGAGGACTCGGAGCAAAATTCAGTGCCAGGTCTGACCTTTTCCAGCACATTTCTGGGTATCTGAACACAGGATTTCTCAGGTCTGTTGCTACTTAGAATGGCTTCACGTCTCTTCCCTGCTGATATTTGATGTCTTTATGTGTGGAGCTGTTACAGCAAAAGTCTCTTGACAGTGCCTTGGGACAGGAAGTAACAGTGTGAGCAAAGAGTTGCAGGATGCCAGTACAGGAGCTGAGGATTGGCCTGAACAGCAGCCAAACCCTCCCTGTTTGTCATCCCTTAACAGCATGTGGCTGAGAGACACCAAAGAGCTCCAGGCCATTGAGTCCTTTGGGACCAGGACTGTGGCATCGAACTTCTCCAGTCACTCTGAACAGAAGTCAGACTGTCCTTTCCTTATTTCTTTGCTTCTTTAATCACCTTCCTCCTGAAGGTTGGCTGGTTTTGGAACAGATACTGGAGAGCCTACGTTTGTATCCTGTATTTTTTCCTCTGCATACCATCTGTTCACAAACTGGATTACAGTTGCCGCCAGTTAAAAAGCAGATTGCCTTGGCCCAAGGTCAGGATCGCAGCCTCGGTGCCCTGCCTGCCTCCTGTGAATTTGCACTTGACACAGACCTCTCACCGCCCGTCTGCTGCCTTCCCAGATACTCCCACCTGCTACCGTGGAGGGATGCTCAGGCCCTCCCTCCTACATCACACTCACTCTTTCACTCCCACCCATCCGCCTGTCCTTTGTCCTCCTGTGCGCACTCCATTTGGCTCAGCTGAAAGGCCGGGGAAAGGGGGGAGAAGGTAAAAGTACTGGCTGTCAGCCTTGATTTACCTTGAGCGACACATTTGTGCTCAGACCTGTCAGCACACCGGCCGCAGCATTTATCAGCCCTGCTCAGAGGAGCACTTCTTGCCATATTGCTTTGGTGACTCCTGAGGGGCAATTGGATCCTGGTCCTCTAACTGTTTTGTGGTTGGCTAAATTGTGAGGATTGAGGAGGTGGTGCTGGGAGTTAGGGTGTCCATCCCCCTCGTCCTACATTTTGCCTATGAGGCAGGAGCAGAGAAGAAGGATTTGCAATGGTACCGCGCTGTTGTCCTCCACAGGCATAGCTATATCCTGTGCAAAAATTATGGAACCAGTGCTTTTGTTTGCCAGAGTCCAGTAGTATCGAGAGGATCCTGATGAATAACAGGTGAATTCCTGATTAATATTCAAAGAGAGAAACAGAGCAGCTGGCAGGACTACCTTTGGCCTCGGGATGGCCTGCAGTCACTTGTTCAGTGGCCCTGTGGTTAAATCGGTCCATGTAGCTGTCTAGCAGTCCCATTAAGAGAGTATATGACTCCCCAGTAATGGACTACTCGCGTTTAGCATGCTGCTTCCTTTGCTTGAACTCGAAGTTGTCTTCTCCTGACACCCTACATCTGCAGCTATAGATTCACATGAACCATGGGGCTGTGCTTGAGACTAAAGAGGAACCCGGTGCATTGATCTCCACCTTGCCTTTACTTGTGAACTGATTGTATAGCCAGTCAGTGATTGATTCTTCCCTTCACTTGTTCCACTTCAGACTCTCTTTAATTCACTCTTCATTTTATGGGCTGTGCTGGGCCTCAATCAGCTTCTTTGTGGCAAATGGCAGGGCTCCCCTGGTGCTCCCTTTTTTTTTCAAGTAGCACATTCCCTTATTCCTCTTGATTCTTCCAACTCTGAGGCACACATAGTGTTCCATCTGTCAGTGCCCCGTCCTCATAAGTGCTGTGGATCTCAAAGGGCTTTGTCCTTGATGTCTGCTTCCTAGGTGATCATGTTGCCATATTCAGGTTCAACTACCTGAAGCAACTTCTAGACATACTGCACCCTGACCTGTCACACACTGTCTCTACTATTCCCAGTCAACAAATGTTCCCAGCTCAGGCTGAATAGTATTAAAAAGCTGCTTGTCTTTTCCTTTGAATTTGCTTCACTTTGGTCTTTTATCTCTCCTAATGACAGAAATATCCTCCCAGTCATGTACTCTCGTAATGCAGAGACTGGTTATTTTCTTCCTTGTATTCTCCCCAACCTGTTTCTTCCTCTACTAGATATAGAAAATCCATCTCTTCCTCTCTTTCTCAACACCTAGACCCCTTGTTCATGTCTTATCCCTCCTTAGTCTTGATTATTGTTAACATCTTCTGCCTCTCTTACTTGCTTGAAAGCCTTTCTCTGGCCAGAGAAATGGACGTGCTAAAAATACCCCTTTTGCTCTGCTGTGTAAAGTGCATTGCCTTTCTGTTTGTATTGCTCTGCCCGATCCCATTTGGACTTGAAGTTCCTTGTCCTTGCCTTCATCACTTTATACAGTCCTCCTTATACAGACCTGCTGATGTTTTTAATCCAGCTTTCACATTCCTCCAATTCCCTACGTTTCTGTAAGCTGTTTTGTCCCGTTCATCTCACAGCCAGGATTTCTCAGATACTTCTAGCAACTGAACCCCCTTCTGGGTCTGCTCTTTCTCTGTATTTTCTCCTGTCTTGCTAACCCTCTAAAGTGTTTACTTTGTCCTGCGCTTCCTCAGTGTCACGAGCGAACCTTCCTGCTTCCTTTGCTCTGTGCCTCCTCTCATCCACTTCTTTTAGCATTGAAGGGTGCTTGCTTTGCCCGCAGCTTTGCTGGGAAGCACTTGGTGACTTATACACCCACTCATCTGTCCTTTAATCCAGCCATCCCTGCAAAAGGTTTAGCTCCTGGCACCTCAGTAATGCATCTTGCACGCTGGTGCCTGCCTTGTTTTGACGTGTAGCCTCTAGAAAGAAGCTGTGGGAGTGCTCCTGGTCTGGGTGGGGTATCTGTGCTGGACGTGGCTGGATGAGGGATACCTAATCAGTTGTATAATAGCACTAAGAGGATTGCTGTATCTTCCCAAGCATGACTCAACGGAAACGTATTTTGGATGTAGGTGGACAGGTGATGTGTCCCAAGAGGAAAGGGAGGCAACAGATTCCTCAGTCACTTCACCTTGGTGTGTTTTGTTTTTTTTTAATTCTGGTTTAGTCTTGTTGCCAGAAACACAGTACTTAGTACCTGACTTTTGCAGTAGAAATAATCCTCTTGACCCAGCTTTCCTCTATTGCTCCATCAGAGCGTGTTTTGAACCACTTTCCCTATTGCATATCCTTACTTATCAGTAGAAACAATCTAGAAGTTGCAGAAGCAGGGACCCCAGCCTTTTGAATAATTAAGAGAATTGTCAGTGGGTGCAGCAGAAAGGTTTTGGGAATGACAGACAGACAGGGAAACATCCATCCTGGTGTGGGGCTTGAGAAGCACCTAGAGGAAAAGAGACCCAGAGCTGATACCTCTTGGCATAGGGGAGCAAGGGCTCTGGGCAGTGAGTGGGATATTCCCTGTGCCACCCTCTGTTAGCAGTATGGATTCAGGAAGAAGATGAAAGGTTGCCTATGGTGCACAGCCACTGCTTCGCTCTACCTAACCCAGCCAGATTAATGAGGTGCTTCCTCTACATGGCATATGGCCACGTGTTTGTGCGATTCAGTGCAGGCCAGGTCGGCTGCCTGCTTGGAGTTAAAGAGGTTTGGATCTGTGCTAAGGGGCTGGGGAAGTGAAGGAAGGGCTGCTGTTGTTGGAGTGGGGCTATTAAAAGCCAATACTCTAATGAACCAGCAATGGCACCTAATCAATGTGTGAAAAATGGGTAATTCTTGCTAATGCCCTGTTAATGTTCTCATAATGATCTGTCAGGGAGCTTTGGCTAATTATTGTCATGGCTATTTGGCACAGGTTTGCCTGGGATAATGTGGCCTGGGTGAATATGAGCACGTATTGCTACCTGTGTCCCAGCACCCTGCTGCTCTTCCCACTTCTTCCTGCTTCTCTTCTGCTATCTCCCTTTTCTGATCGCTCTTTTAATTAGGTGATTTGTTGATTGATTAGTTAATGTTTGTACAACACTTTGAACATGTAAAGTGCTAATTCAGTGCTCTTTGCTATTCTCCCATTTCTTCTCTTTTTTTTTTTCCTTGCTTTTCTGATGTGGCCGAGGACCACATGTGTCTGTGATGTCATAGGACACTGGTGAGGTCAGGGCTGAGACTTCAGAATCCCTAAGGCAATCCCCTCCCCGTCTCCTTTATCCTTAAGACCACCTCAGGGCAGGTGCTCTCCCCTACCCTTGACTGTGGTCTGCTGTCCTGCCGCAGTCCACCGCTGCTTGCTGCACCTAAGTCGGAAATCCACGCTGCATTCATCTGAAGTTCTCGGTGTGTAATTTAGGCCTAATGCGCTGCAGACTGCATGGGGCCTTGTCAGGGTTCCTGTAAATCTTGTGGACGTGTTTGTGGGCTCGAAATGCTCTGCAGTTAATGGGTCGTGTTGGGCTGTTGATCCTGTTTTACTTGATCACGGGCTGTCGATTTCAGGTTGCGTTTTTCCTTAATGTAACTTGGGGTGGAGCTTAGAGAGAGGAAAGAATACGTTGTGCTCTGCTCATCCCTCTTGCCTTTGAAAGTCATGTCTTTTCCCTGCTGTGCTAAATTAGGAATACTGGCGACTTACATTTAAGCTCCTGCTAAATAAGCTTGCAGCTCGCTGGAGAGGAAGTGAGTGGGAGGGCAGGAGGAGAGCGACCTATTTGCACGTTAATGAACGCTACGCCCCATTATATTATGTAAAGGCCTGGTTTTGCATGTGTTTACATAGCTTTTCAAAAGGGGAAACCCAGTCACTGGGAACCCTCAAGAGGAGAATATGGCTATAGAATGGCTGTACAGCTATAGAGAAGCTTTTTACTCACGGCTGACATTTATATAGCACTTTTTAGTGTCATCCAGGAGGATCCCAAACCACTTAGCTCGCTGCTGAAACACAGCCAGCTCTGAGGTGGAACAAAGTCACCATTCTCTAGAGACTTTCAAAACCTGCCTGGACATGTTCCTATGTGGCCTGCAGTGATCCTGCTCTGGAAGGGGGGTTGGATTCGATGATGTCCAGAGGTCCCTTCCAATCCCTACCAATCCATGATTCTTTGATTCTTTCAAGGGCATTCCTGTACAGTGAAAGCTTAGGACAGGGTCTGAAAATCTGTTCTGTAGCGGGACATGCAGGACCTCAGCTCAGAAGGCTAAAGGTGCAGCCAGCATGGAGCTGGAGTGAGTGTGACCTATGCTTGGTGACTTCTATGGGATTTCTTAATGGTAGGCCAGGGCCCTTTTCTACACCCACTCTGAAAAAACACTACCTACCACAATTGCTTGCTTCTAAAAAAGTTACACAAAGTGAATTTTAGGATCCTTCGCTGTCAGGAAACCCAAAAGGCATTGCCTGTTTCTAACGAGGCAGCGGAGCCAAGGCTCTGCATCAGGTTGGGGCTCTGTCCTAGCTGCACACCTCCCCTTCTGAGCAATGGTATCAACGGTTATCTCTGTTTGCTTCCACAACAACAACTTTGCCATCCCCTAGAGACTTGGAGAAGGTGTCGCTAAGGCTTAACATTAACAGCTGTGATTTATTTTTTTCCCCCCCTCCTCTGACCCAGCCTGGCTCTTGAGAATGGCTTGCTCTGATCTTCAGTCTTCATGTTTACTTGCTATATCACTTTTGTAATGTGTGGATGCCTTTGTACTTTGGAAGCAAATGCAGAATGTAAATCTATAGAGATTTGGATAAATCCTGCCGGAATGCACTATGGCAATAAGTGAGCATGTCTGTTTCTAAAAGGCATTCCTCCTGTAAGTGACCCAGAGCTGACTCACATTTATTTTGGTATCACTCATCTCAAGTCTGTGCATCTGGCCCAGGGACACGTTTTGTCCATTTATTTATTTATTTATTTATTTATTTATTTCCCCCCCCAGGAAAGAGTCATTGCAAAAGATGGAGATATTGCTTCTATTTTACCACTCTGAAACCCTCTGTGTTTTGTTCTAACCCTTTTAGAGGTTGTTAGCTTACTGAGCTGTGTCCCTCCATGTTTCTAGAGTGGAGGAAAACATGTACCTGTGTTCCTGCTGTGCAAGTGGCTCGAATAATAATACGAAAAAAGAAAGCTCAACAAATAGGAGAATACTCTGGTACAAGATTAGGCAGCTTAGGTTTAGTACTGAAACGCATAAGCTCCAGGGCATAGCC
The DNA here is from genome assembly GCA_025331215.1 of Actenoides lindsayi. Lineage (NCBI taxonomy): Eukaryota > Metazoa > Chordata > Aves > Coraciiformes > Alcedinidae > Actenoides > Actenoides lindsayi. Next base: position 55,116 of record WTSP01003678.1, on the reverse strand, counting down.
GTGTGTCTCATCTGTTTACTGCTCAGTCTCTGTGCCTATCCCCTTCTCCTGCTCCCTCCCATACCCATTTAGACACACTAGCCAGCGTGGGGATCAGCATAACTTTCCCCTCAGAAATGTGCTTCCAATTGCAGGCCTTGCAGGATGAGAGATGAGAAAGTGACTGCTTTCTGCTCCTCATCCCCTCCCATAATTTACCTGGGCTAGAAGTTTGACGTGCTGCCTACCTTACTTCTGGGTCTCCCAAGAGGGAGAGATGGAATAGGCTAAACTCTGTGGCTTTCAAAAGAGACAGTAAGAGAAGGGATATGATGGGTATTTACAAAATTGTGAATGTTGTAAAGTTTTCACTGGGTATCTATAGCGCAACAACGAGTAAGGGGTTCAGAATGAAGAGGAGTTATTTTCAAGCATTGGATGAATGTAGAACTTTTTCCTATAGGAGATAGCAACCAGAAGCAGATTCAAAGGGTCTTCGAGAAGTTGCTGGAGGACAGGACCATGGATTGGCACTCTTTGTAGCATGTTTGCTGCTGGTGCCCCTCAGAGATGAGTGTTAGGCTAGCTGCCACCTGGGTCAGGTTTGAGAGAGCAGGTCTCATCCTCACTGCTATCCTCACACCAGATTTTCCCCAAGGCGGTCAAATGGATGTGTTTCATGAGGAAGGAATAGTTCCGGGGTTAAAGCTCGGTACTGGGACACTGCTTAGCCTTGTCCAATTCATTGCCTTTTTTACAAGTTAGCTTCCAGCCTGTAAAATGAGAATTATGGTACCAATATCTCAAATTCTTCTACAAATGACAGCTGACTAATGCCCTTTAATGCAATGCCTTCTCATCCCATTCCCATCAGAGAATATACACAGGGGCTCCTTCTCAAAATGCACACACATAGAAAACCAAGTTTTGTTGTTTCTGCAGCTTAGTGTTTTTCAAGTGCTTTGTCACTTCTTCCTTCTTTAAACAGTTTCTGTTTCCTAAGATCTTTTCCATCCCAAAGTCTCTCCAGGACTGAATTTGCATTGTCTGTGTGTGCTTCTCGCACTCTTCTTTTTAAGAAAAGCTCCAGAGCTGACCAGCCACAGTATTCCAGCTGAAGGTACGCCATGGCATACGCAGTGGCATTAATCCTTCTCTCAGTGGGTGAGATTCACCCACCCCGGAGAGAAATGACTCACGCTAAGTCTATGCACCACTTAAATCCAATGTAAGCTGTGTTTTGTTGGCTCAGATGAGATTGTGCTGGAGCTTTGGCCTTGCACTGAGCCTCTGCACAGGAGTGATTTTTCACCAAGTATTGTTTTTATATCTTAACGTTCCATTTACTTTTTGGCCTATTATTGAGATACCTCAGAGAAAAGTCTTCATCGATCTGCCTACAGTAACTATAGGTTTTTTTCTTGTCTGGCCATACTTAATTTTACAACCCAGTAAGATATCTGAGGAGTATAGCTTATTTTTCCCAATACATATTTTTGGTGTCAAGGTTGAACTCTTTCTGTGGTCTGTTGGACTGCTGTGTATCAGCTCAGTTCTCTGAGGATCCTCTGGACCTCATGGTCCAGATTTGATCATTTTGCATTATCAGATGATGTTGGTTTCTCACAATTTCATTCTCCTCCTGAATGCACTAGCTGATGCATTGTATATGCAGGTCATAGCAAAATTCTCAGCAGCACCCCTGCTGTTAAGTTTTCACCATATTAAGAGAAGATCCACTATTCTTTCTTTTCAGCTTTTTGTCTTGTAGAGACATGTTCTCCATGAGAGAACTTCACATCTCCAACCCAGGAGTCCTTTGACTTTGTAACAGGTTTTTTTATTAAATACTTGGTCAAAGACTCCTTGAAAGGCAATTTATAAGAATATCCATGTGTGCCCATCTTTTGCTTGGGGATATAACTCAGAAATGAAAAACACACGGAAAGAAATGAAAAGAAACCAGTTTATACAGAACTGTTAAAGATGGGGCTCAGCCAGAGTGTAAGTACCTCTAATAGCCCCCGTGGCAAAGACCGCAAAACCAAAACAGAACGACCTGAGCAGCAATTCTGTGATGACCTTAGCTGAACCTCACATTATTGTAGTGGTCCAGCTGACCCACTGACTTTTTCTCTTCCTGAAAGAGAACCACAGTAATGAGCATTCTGTACATCTCTGCGGCCGTAAAGGGCAAAGAGAATTATTATTGGTTATTGTTTTACAGTAATGCCAGGCCTCAAGGCGTGTTGTCACAATGATGTTCTAGCACATGGCAGATTTCAAGCAGCATGTTATTTGCGGTCAGGCTTAGCAGAACTATAAGAGGACAGAGGCAAGTTGGCCTGCCTTTGTTCCTTCAAGAAACGGGTTGGTTTTTTTTCCTCCTTCTGCTTTAGTGTCGCACGATTAAACAGCCCCCCCTTGGGGTGAAGGTGAAATCCCAGGGCAGCTGACACTGGAACGCCAGTGAAGGACACCCACTAAAGAGCTGTCGGGGTGGTTTTGTTTTCATTCTATTTATTATTGTCCTTGAGGGCTTCAGAAGAACAAAATGTATTTTCCAAAGTCATGCATGAGCCTGAGTAGCAACTCGTAGAAGGACATAGCCGGATACTGTACATCAGTTGTGACAGATGGAGACAAGAGCGCATCCTGGGGATGCGGAATGAGGTGGCCCTCTGGCTTGCATTCCTCTTACGCCCTCTTCCACCCCCATCGTCTTTGTGCAGGCCGTGCACTGCAGCGTTGGTGAAAAACTGGAAATACATTTTCCTGGAGAAGAGACTTCCAAAATGATGTGAAAAGCTGTCTCCCTTTTCACTTCCCCCAGTTTTGTATTCCTCCTCCTCTGCTTTGTGTTCCTCAAACACAGGCGCGGACACATGTATGCACACAGGCACGCGCGCAGGCACGTGCTCCTCTCCTTTCAGTAGTTGTCCCTTCAAATCAAGTGTTGATCTCTGTGTGGACAGCTCTTGGCACAACAGAGGAACACGGATCCTGCCTGTAAGAATGCCTTACGAGAAAAACCACACACAAAGACGAGCCTCTGAGTAACCTAGAGAGAGAAACTGAGAGAAAGCTGTCTTGTTACATATAATTGAATCCCTCAGCACCCTTAAGTGACACCTTTCTTGCTTACACATACAGGAAATATACTGCACAAATGCTATTAAGCTGGAGCTAAACTAATTTAGCTGGTGGAGTGGGTGGACAGAATCCCTCCTTTAAGAAATCGTGTATCACTGACTGCCTGATAAATGTGCACTAATACGCTGCTCTTCAAAGAGAATGCGAGGATTGACAAAATGTCCAGGTTCACAGCTGGAGCAGAAAGGGACAGATGTTTCCCATCAGACGATTGCCTTACACTGGAGAAGCCCATACACAACTGCTTTCCTGTAAGAATGAAGGGGCGAGCTCCTGGCACCAGTACTGGAAGCTGCAGGGTACCAGCAGCCCCGAGACATCGGCTTTTGCAAAATTCTTGCAGGACCTTTCGTGACAAGAAGTGGTCAGCCCCTGGTGCTCAGCATTCATCCATAAAACTGATTGCTGTGTGTCTGCACCCGCCGAACGGCACATTGATCTTGTTAGAACTAGTCCTTGCTTAAATCCATCAGGTTTCCGTATGCGGTGGCAGACAGGCAAAACCTGAAAATTGTCCTAAGTGCTAGGAAAGGCAGGCAGATGGTTAAGGGCTGGTGATCAGTGCCATTATGGCTGCCGAGAGTTAGAAGAATGACTTAATGGGCTGTTGCCACAAGGGCCAGTGACTGAATCCTGTTGTGGCATCTTCTGAAGAGCAGGTGAATAAAAATTCAATTCTCGCCGTGTCTCTGGCTAGCAGGCTGCCGAGCACTGCTCATTCGCCTGGAGAAAATTAGTGATATTCCTGTAGTTTGTGGCAACCTGCCTTAGGGACCCAGCTCTTGAAAGAGTTGACGGGGAAATGGTCCTGGTGTTGAGAGCTGGAAGTGTAGTGATGCCTCTCGCCATTAGTATGAATTCATTATGACATTCTTTAATTCTTTTGGAAGCTTCCAAGGTCTTAACCTCAGTTATTTATGGGCAATTAGCATGTTTGTCAATAGAGAGTGACCTGTTGTGGTGCCAGTTAGTCCTCAGCTACCCTGTCTGTGGATGCTGGGCATCTTACTGCTGAAACATTAGGCATGCATCAGTGAGGCTAGGGTTTCTGCAGTGTGGCCTTAAAGACCTTCCCTAAGGTAAGAAACTTGGGATGGGGTTTCCCAGCTCCCTTCCAACAACTCTGCTGTGTTGAGTAGAGGAACCAGCACATTAACTTGTTAAACTCTGCTCTTAGGCAGAGTGATTCTCATCTTGAATTAAACTTGGGTAGGATGAGAGGAGGAAGACATGTTATGTGGTAGGGAATCTCCAAAGGACCCTTGCTTGATCTGTACTTTCCAAGGAAGTTGATGTGTGGCTGGTGGTCTCCTCCACTAGCTGTAGGGATCTCTTTTCTGATACTTGTTAGTCACTGAGCTATCTTAAGCAGATGTGTGGCCTTCATTGCCCTAGTATATGAGTACCTCTCAATCTTTTTAATGCATTGTCAGAGCACCTCAGGCGTGCAAGGAAGTAAAATTACTCTATTTCACAGATGGGGAACAGGGAAATTGATGGTTAAACCCTCAGAAGGATACAGGTACCAAAGTCCTGCCCAACTTGGCTCTGAAATCAAAGTCCACTTCTTCACTGATGCCCATTTCTGTATAGAGAAATATACATACATTTCTATTGTTTACCAGCATTTCTAACCGCATGGTTGCAGATTCCTTTCTGTCCATGCCCAGAAGAGCCCTGCTTCTACTGAGATTGAGTAGCTTAGCTGTTCAACATTAGAGCAGAGGCTGGGGAACAGAGGTGGGAGTGCTTTGATCAGCAGGCTGTGCATGGACCCTCCTTTCACTGGCTCTGTTAATTTTTATTAGAGTATGGTGGCTTCAACTGGAAGAGGAAGAGCCTAGTATTGTCTGAACAGAGGTGGAGATTGTAGGCATTCCTCTGGGAAATGGAAGAGGGTGAACTAAATATTCTCAGGCAGAAAACAGAATTAGACCTACCTCCTTGATGAGTTTTTGAGCTGTTGAGCTGTAATATAAAAAGGGGGCTGGTAGTAGCAACCACTTTTTTAAAAAAAAAAAAAAACCAACACAAAAACCTGTATCTGTTCCAGGAGAGGGCAGATTTATTTTCCTAAGTCAGCCAAAGAGACAGGTAGGGTTTATCGGGCCGATATGGGCAGTATTCAGCTCTGTGTACCCCAAACCATTTCCTTCATTAACACCTCTGCAAAATCTTTTCCTAGTCACATAATACAGTAGCTGCTGCAGAGCTCCTTCAGAAGAGATATGTCCAGAAAATGACTGTACCCAGGCAGGTAGGTCAGCAGGTAGTAAGAGTGGGTTCACAGTTTAGGAGGCTATGGGAAAAGTGGTGAAGCAATTTGTAATTTTAATGGTTGAAAATTGAGGCAGATCAGTGTAGTGTGACAGGGACACCATAGCATAGCTCCTACACCAGCTGATTATCATTCTCTCCACTCTGTCTCTTTGGCTCCCTCAACATCAGAGAACTCAAAAAGGTGTAGAGAAGGGCAGAAAATAAGATGTGAGAGGCTATGAGTCCTGAAGTAACAGGACTGGCTAAAAATAAAAGCGAGGTCTTTATAGCCTATGAAGAAGATGAAGAAGAAGAAGGAGAGGCTGTTAAGAAGAGATTTAATTGAGTGTAAAATCCTAAATGGTATAGATAATGCCAAGGCATGTTACTGTTCACAGACTGGCTCAGGGAGAGGACAGGCAGCTGCAAAGGAAATGAGTTCAGCTCAGCTTGTCTGACAGGGCTTATTCACACAACACCTACAGGTGCCTGGGACAGACAGAAGCAAGAGGAAGGAACTTCAGTATAGTGTGGGTCTTGGACATCTCAAGAGGAACAGGGAACCTTGAATATCTGGAGTAGATAGCTGAGGACATGGATTTTGTAGCATCAAGCAAATTATTTGGTTACAAGATAGGAGCTTTGTGGCCTTTACCTGCGAAGGAAAAGGTATAGCACAGGTAGGATTATTTGTGTTCTTTCCAGCTGCGTAAGCTGGTGGTAACGTTAAATCCTTTAGTTAAAATGCTGCACAATCCACAATCTGCACTCTGAGTTTTACTTCTTTAAGTGGTATTTTCAGAGTTGAAAATCTAATCTGCCCAATGCCCCTCAAGAACAGTGACAAATCACTCAGAATAAATGTGTGCCCCATCTCAATCCAGAAACCTGTCCTAGGACTGCCTCTGCCTGCTTTTCCAAATGCTTTGCCAGGAAAAGAGAAAGAAGCAGCTAAGGAGTTTGAGTTCTCTGTGGTCACTAACCAGCCTTTAAAATCCCAGGTCTGCTCCCAGTTTGACACTAATGTCTTCCCTCAGCAAGCAAAGACCTTTGCAGGTCGACATCCTTGGGCTTTAAACACAGATGTAGCTGATAAAGAGACAGTGACATCCTCACTGCAAACTTGAACCCCCTTCTCTGTGCCGGGCAAAGAAGCCAGAGACCCTGTGCAGCCACGCACCTCAGAGTTGCCCTGTGAGAGAAACCTGTGGTGCTTGCTCAGCACCTTGAAGCTCCCAAGCCCTTCTGCTGGCCCAGAGCACAGAGGGCATAGCCCCAGGGAGGAGCTGCTCTCTACCTGCTTATACCTGGTGAAACAGGCACTGAGACCAAGGGTGACTGGCCACAAAGTTTGCTTGAAAAGCAGAGTATGCTAGAAGCTGTAGGCAAGGCACTTAATAATTTATTTCCCCTTCTGCTGCTGTGTTTACCATAGCTCTGGCAGATGTCCAGAAGTAGGGGGTAAAGAAACAAATATGTTAACTCTCCATTCCTGGAAGCCTCTGATAGAAGGCCACCAACCTCATCTCACCTCTGCCCTACGAACCTTTACATTGAGGACTTGGCTACCAGGAGCAAGAGATCTGTGATACAGTGATGAGGCTGTGAGCTATCACTCCAGACTTACATGTGGACCTCTCTAACGTTGGAAGTACTCTCTTCTCTGCACGCTTCATCCTCTGTATTTTGACCTCAAAGTAGGAATGCTCCAGACTATGGGGTTAGAAAAACTGAAACTTCAAGACAGATTCAGCTTTGCTCCTTGATACCATCCAGCCTGCATTCATGGTTTGGCTGATACATGGAAATTTGGGGCAGGGTCTCAGACTGCTGTAGCTGACAAGGGCAGGAAAAGGGGAAAAAGGAATGAGGAAGAGAGTAGTGAAGTGTTGCCCACTGTCAGTATTATACTGGATGTTATTTAATGTTTTAATTGAAGTTTGAGCATGAGGAGTGTGCCCGTAGGAAGGAATCTCCAACTCCTCCTTTAAGTTTCTGTTGTCTGTGTTTGCAGAAGAAAACTTGGAATTGTCACCAAAAATAACCAAAGGTCTTAGAAACCTCTTCCTCTTTGTTTTTTCCTCCTTCTTCCCATGCTCTCCACTTCTGTTTTTTGATAGCTCACGCTGGAAGTTTCACCAATAACATTTATTTTTTTTTAACATGGTCCCTGCTCCATAGGTTACACTAAATAAGGGAACTCGATGATCTTCAGAGGTCCCTTCCAGCCCCTACCATTCTATGATTCTATGAAATACCATTAAAAGCGCCAGGGTGGTGCTTCAAAGGGAAGATTTTCAGTCTTAGCAGGGAGAACGAGGAGGAGAGAGGGCTCTATGGGGAATCTGAGTAAGGAGGGAACGTATTTAATAAGTGAGATCTGTGAAATTAGTGCAATGCCATCTCTTTGCTGTGATTAGAACAGAATCAGTTTTGCAAGGGCAGACTAGAGTTGGTTTGCGATAGCACTGAAAAATGATTTCTAAAAATGTGTCACAATACATGAGGATTTACCAAATTCTCCATTTAAAAAAGAATAATAATAAGAATGAAGTATTTAGCTAATGAGAAATGTAGACATACAAACAAAACAATCCTAAAGTGCTGTTTAGCTTTTCTGTATCTCCTGTGAATTAGCTGCTGCTTTCAGCCTGATTTTAGCTGCTATTGCTCTAAGCTAAACTTTCCATTTAAATGAGAAAAACTGGAGTCAGGAGGATTACGCTCCCCTCTGCTTTTGATTTTTAATAAAAAGCGAACATTTACTTCTGAACAGTAGCAGTGAGAAAGGGAATTAAATCTGAGGAGAGCAGGTTGACCTTTGGGAGCGCAGGCATGTTCACACACAGAGATTCCCTCGGTCTCTCTTTGTTGCCTGTTCCTTTTGCAGGCTCACATGTGCATCTCGTGTGCAAGCAAAGGTGCATGTATGTGCTGGTATGGCTTATGTGCTCTTGCACACGTCATTTTTCACAAATGACACCGTATGAAGATGCGTGTGTGGCTGTTACGTGGTTTTTCCTTCCCACCGTGTTACATGCACACACCTCCCTCCTCTTTTCTTGTAGCAAATGTTCTCTTAATGCTGTAGAGTGGTACACAACTATTCAGAAGCAGGAACAGGATCTGCAAAAGCGAGTGTTAAGACATTGAAAGGAGGAATATATTTGAGGTCCGTCGTTTTGCTTCCTGCTTTGTTAGCGTGCATTTGCAAGCTTTCATTTGAAACCACAACAGCTAGAAACTTAGCATTTGTATTTGAAAGGAAAGCTTGAAAGGCCTCTGGTTGATCATCCAACTTTAGAAGCTGGGACTTTTGGGAAAAACCCTACTCATGTAGTCACAGAGTACTGATAAAATTGCAAACATCTGTGGAAGACAGGATTACAGGAGAGGTGGCCGTGGACTATCCACACCGATGTTCTTCCCACTGTGATTTCTAATCCAGCTCAGGGTGGGACTTCCTGACCCAGTGATAGGAAGGGAGAAGAAAGCTCTTTTCACTGACCAGTGAAAAATAGCTGAGACAGCTATTGCTTGTGCTGGGACTGTCCTGGTATTAATGCAGTAGTGGAGAATTTCCTGTAAAAGAATAATACAGGCGGGGCCAAAAAAGCAGATGTGCATTATTTGTATTGTCAGAAGCTGAAAAACAACCCAGCCCCTCCCCACGAAAAAACACACTTATAATTAAAACCCGACAGATTTATTACCTTGACTCATTCTGGTATTTATCAAATTATAGCTGTGTGGCGCAGAACTGTATGGCATGATTTACAGTGGTGGTGCAGAAAGGCACGGCAGTGATTCCCTCCCAGGAGAACAGAGGGAGCTTTGTTCCTGTTGTGATAGGACCAGACGTGGTGGGAGAACCTGGGTAATTGAGTGCTTTGTCAAAGCCAACCTCTTTCCTCCTCTGTGTGTGTTTGCACAGATCTAATCACTCTCATCACATCAGACGCTCTAATCATTCTGACATTATGTATGGGGGAGCAGACATCTAAAGAGCAGGAGCTGCTTTCTTCACCACCATCATCATCATGATTGTCTAGCTGTTTTTTTTTTTTTAACCCACCGATGAAGAAAAACACACAGGAAATTGAGAGAAGGGATAATGAATTTAGGAACAGGTTATAGATGTTGGCACCAACTCGGAAACAGGTTTTTCCCGAACTTTATAACTCTCGTGCTCATTTAAGCAAATTAATTTATGTTTGCATGCAGCGTTCAGTAGTATCTAATTTTTGCATTTGGGGAACGACGGGGGAGACCCAACGTAGGCAATATAAGGGCGGTAAATTGCAGCCCCAGGAATGAGACTGCGTTAGCCTCGTCGCGGATGCAGCGCTTGCCTCAGATTGTAACGACACGCAGCGAGTTCAAATCCCACCGGGGGTCCTGTTTTTATTAGAAATACTTCATATCTCTTCTTCTTGGTGTCAAATGGATCACTACACTTTCAGCACTTAATTATCTTTATCGTCCAAAAAGACTCTGCCTCTAATGAAAATATTTAAACAGCTCTTCCAGGAGCAAAACATAATGCAGGGCCCTGTTACTCAGAATGGCCTCAATTCCTATGGGTGTCAGAGCGGGTGCAGAGTGGACCATTGCCTTGCAGGCTGTGGCCCCAGGTGGCATGACACTGGGTTTTGTGAAGGCTAGCAGAACTGGGCAGGGCTTGGAGGCTGGCTCCCTTTCCACGTGGCTCAGCTGCCACTAAGTTCATTTTAGCCTGATGTAACTCCACCAGAGTTGGTGAAGTAAGAGCGAGCAGCTTTCATCTGGGGTAACTGAATGTGAAGTTAGAGCTCTTATGCGCTGTTTTCTTACCCTCAGTGTGTTGATGATGTTCCATGTATTTCCTGCTGTGAGGGAGCAATAAGGCCTCCTATGACTAATCTAAGGCTTGCAGTTTTTTTCTAGACTACAAGTGAAGTTTGTATTAGCTTGTGACTAAACTATGTTCTTGCTTCCATTGTAGAGAGGGAAAATTCTGCTGATGTTGCTGATATTTTGCTAACGTTTCTACCCATTTGTTTCCACCCATGCAAAGTTTTCACCCGTACCGGTTTTGCATATCAAAAGCAAACTACATTGGGTCTGATATTTATGGTGGGTGGAATGGAATTGTCAAAAGTGTCTTAAGTGGTTGAGGAGGCTTTGTCTACAGAGGAATCACGTGTCTGACTGCAGCCTGGGTAGTTCTACCTGACCTAATTCTAACTTCAGAGCTACTGATAACAGTGAGATGTCAGTGCAGATGATGCTGGCATGGGCTGTGAATGAGACTGTAAAGTGTCCAGAATGGCTAATTTTTGTTGAAGTCTATGCCACTGTGCCTTTAGTGCTGCTGTTGGCAATGACTCCAGCTGCTTGAATACCTTTGTAGCCACGTCAGACAAACTGTAGTCCTGTTTCCCATCGCGGTGTGTATGCGCTGCTTATATGAATCCTCTCCCTTGCAAGGGAAGCAATGAAAAACGGAGACCAAACATAGCAAGGTGCTTCATAATTATGGTTTTGCGGCGTGTTTTTGCAGATGAGGGGGTTTATTTATTTATGGGGGTGAACGTCTGTGAGCTTTGGCGTTGCTGAGTTAAATAAGAGTTTATGCTTCACTTTCCAAATGGAGGCTTCCCTTCTTTGTTAAGAGCGGCACACGTGGTAAAATAAATTCCTTCTTATAGCGTAGAGTACAATAACTGCTGCCTCCTTTCATTACTGGGCATGGAGAATACCAGGGATTCTGCTGCCTTGTCTTCAGAGTATTATTATTTCTTGTCACAAAATGCACAGAAAAGGGCATTTCCAGAGCAATTTTTGAATTATTTGCATTTTACCACTGTATCACTACTACTGTTTTGTTGGTGTTTTCTTTGCTCGACAGCATTTATTTTGAAGGATTGCATTCTGCTTATTACATGATTATATTTGGATTCTCCGGTTGTACAAACATTTTCATCAAGTCATAACACAGAAGCATTATTGATACAGTTCTGCTTCAAACTGGGGATCAGATTCATTCAAAACTGCTGAAAGCCGCCTAATGAATCTGAGCAGAGTTTCAGCCCAGTGACAGGCAGATGACTGAATACAGTCAGCTTGTGCTTGGTTTTGCCTTTTTCTGCTGCAAGCATTAAACATAGCAATAGTAAAATTCTGCTAATCTTGATTCTAGACAAAACTGGTCAAAATGAGGATCAAACTTGGCAACGTATCTGTATTAAAATAATATATTCTTTTCCCCTGCACTTTTGGAAACTTTCAGTGTTCTCCAGAGTGATTTGCTAGAGATGATTTGGCAAGTTTTGAATTTTTTCAGCACTGCACAGAAGAATGTTGAAGTTTCTTGTCTGTCCAACAAGAATTAGCAGAAAGGGCTATATTTACAGCTACTGCTGAAAAATGCCAATTGAGTAGCGTACTACTTGTTGAATAATTAAAAGTGTCAGACAGCGTACTCATTAAGTGTTCTCAGCAGCTGGCCCAAGTGGTTGTGTTAGGCATGTAGGCACTTCTTGTGCTTGTTCACAAGGGGTTTTTTACAAGATACAAACTGTCATTCTGAAAAATCTGCTTTTGTTACTGGGGCAGACAAACTCTCAGTGTGGCCCTCAGCCTGTGTGCATGAGCAGAGCATTCAGTCAGGCTGGTGCCACTTTCCTCGTTTCCCTCTCAATTTAAGTCTTAAGCCTAATGATAAGATAAACTCTAATGCTAGTAGGGGCAATGAACTCCCCCAACTAATCTTTTTGACTGTCTTGCTTTTATTTGTAGCTGGAAGTGAGTAACATAGCTGTGCTTTCACTCCTTGGGTTTGGCTTGGGAAGGATAGAAATGTGCCAGGGATTTTGATGGGTGGTGACATTTCTACCTCTGGCTAGAAAAGACGGAGCTTTGGAGGTGAGCATCCCCTGCTACTATCTGTGGACTGACTGAAGTGCAGTGACAGGCCATCTTTGGGCAGCTGCCTGTGTTACTGTTCTACAGCTTCTGGCACAGGGATGATGGGTGTCAGAAGCCAGCAGTGAAATCCATACAGTCCCTGTACCATACAGCCTGGGCCAGACAGTTTTCTTTGGGTAGAAGGCACTGGGCACTCAGCTCCGGTGGCTGTCCAAATGCCAGGAATTTCCTTCCCGCGGTGTTGTCCTTGCTCTTTTTCTGTCTATCCGTTTCCCTCATCACGCTTCTCTCTCTTCCCCCTCCGCTCCCCCTCCACAGCCTGCCCCATTGCTACCTGGAGCCCAAACTTTCTGCTGTGTCTTAATTTCCTGCTTGTAGATCAATTCAGTCTGTCCTGGCCAATTTGCGCTGCTGACTGGCCTTGGCAGCCAGCGTCCTTGTCGCTACTTTGTTGAATTAAAAATTAAAGCATGTCGCATGAGAGCAGCGGAGAGGCTTTCTACAGCTTATCAACGGTGTCTGCTGGTGGTGTCCCATCCCACTATATCACATCCCAACTAACAACAGCAAAAAAAAAAACCCGGTCGCTGCAGCCAAAATCCTGGCAGGTCATGTCCAGGTGTGACATCAGGAGTAGGGTCTTTTTTCCTATCTGTAGGAGGATAGCAGGGCAGAGGCAGACAGCAATATGCTGGCGTGATGCGGGTATGCGCTCATGAGCCTGTTTGGATGGGATTGCTCTGATCTCACATCTTTTGGCTATTTCAGATTAAATTAGCTGAGAAATAGTCTTTGGTTTTGCTTCGTTGAAAGCAATTCCTAATGTCTCTCCTTAGATGCTTGCTGCAAAGACAGGTTGCTACATGGTTGGCACTGGTATCAGTGCAGGGTATGCGTTTCTAGAGAGGGTGAGACTGCAGAGGTATTTCAAAGACTTTCCACTGCAGGAATCCAGGACCCAGTAAGTTAACATGGAAAGTATCTAGCTGATGATGTGGTAAAGGGTAGCTAAGCTGAGTCAGCCTGGGAGTCAGTTATACAACCAAAGTTGAGATATGTTGGTGTAATTATTTCCTTCGTGCTCACACTACGTGTTTAACACAAGTCCTATGCCGCTGCTATGACAATCAAATTCACCTTCCCAGGAAAGGAGACCCACAGGCCATAATCCTCAGGTAGGCTGGTAGACTCACAGACTCCCTGCAGGTATCAAGCCTGCTGTATGATGCCCTTCCTGCATCACGGAGGGGCTGGGTGTTTCACCTCACTAGGAGAAGCATCTCCCCACTAAGGCGGGAAACTTGCAACACTGGAGTTCAATGTCCTCAAATACCCTTTTTAAAATTGAAAGAAGAAAAGAAAAAGGGAGAAAGACCAGTTTGAGGAGATAGAGATGTCTTACATCATTTACAGTCTGACCTTAAGGTATTGTTGCCAGTACATCTGAGGAAAGAGCAGGTGCTTCTAGATGGACATGGGGTTTTCTTTTCCCTTATCAGAGGGTTGAAATGCTCTTGCTCTGCTGCCCATTTTCCTCAGGTCCACTGACTGATACAAGGAAGATCTGTGTTATCAGCCAAGGAGACAGGGTAATCATCAAGGAGCAGGCAGTAGACTTGGTGGTAGTGCAATAGAAAAGAAGGTGCCACTTGCTCTAGTGAGGAAGAGAGGGGCTGTGTCCCAACTCTTTCTCGGTGGTACAAGACAAGCACAGCCCATTAGCACAAAGCAGGATTCAGGCTCAGGTCTGCTGTTCAGTCCCTGCCTCACTCCCATTCACTGGACCTTGGGGAGAAGCTGCTTTGAAATGATGCAAATTCTTCTCAGCGCCTTATGACAGTGTCCAGGTGAGTGAAAAGAATGAGTAACAGGGAGGGTGCTGAGATCAGATGGAAAGATTGCTGGTTAAGGGACAATGACAGCGGCCTGGGTGATGGGGCGTGTTCATAGTAATGAAACTTAGCATGGTTTTATCTTGTTCCTGGGAGTCCTCTCAGAGAGGCATACCTGGTTTTGGGTTCTGCCTCTGCCTCTCAGCTCTTTCTCCCAACCAAAGTCAGATTGGGAAATAATTAAATCTAAGAGGGAGGCTGGGCTCTTTACAGTGGATCTGCAGCCTACCTGAGCTGTAGATAGGTGGAGCTTTCCTAACAGTGGTACTGCTGGCAAAACAGCTCCCACTTCTAGAGCTGTGCTGGCTCCGTCAGGATTGTCAGGAAGAAAAAGTAGCGAATGCTTATTTTAGTCAAGAAAGTGGATAGTGCTCTCCTTGAGCAGCCTAGGGGAAAGATTGAGTGTACCGAAAACCCAGCATTCTTGCATAGTCACTTTTCTGAGTAGGGCTGCATTTTGAGGACGTAGAGCTCTGCTTGGCGTGGGAGGAACTAAGCTTCATGCTGCTGCCTCAGCATTCGTGCCATCCACTTGTGCCGAGCAGGGGTTTTTTCTCCTTTTTTTTTTTTATTTTTTTTTTCCCCCCAGTGTACTCCGTGAGATGTTAATGACTCTTTAATTACATCGGGAGCTCCATGAGCTATTTGAATGTGTTGTCTCTGGCTTTGGCACATACTCTGGGCTGATGACACATGGTCACTGGTCTCGGTCTCTGTCTTACTCTGTCACCACTGAATTTCAAATGTCGCCCTTGGATTTGACATTTTGGGGATTGGCCAAACTTTAAAAATCCTCTACTGCCTTTAGATACTGGTGCAGGTAATAAAAGGAATTTATCAGCCTGCACTTTTCTGTGCCTGCGCCTTTGGGGATGTGCAAGGTAAATTCATACCCAGTTCTCATGAGACCGGCTTGCCTCTCTTTCTCTCAAAATACTGTATAGCAAAACTTCGTTTTCTTGGGGATTTTTTCTTCCCACAGATTGTACTGCAAGTGCTTACAGAGCAAAACAATTCACAGCAGTGGCTAAATGAGTATATTGGAGCCTCCAGTCAAAGAGGCAAGAGCAGAGCAACAGGCAGAGGGGACCATGAACATCCCAGGAGGATGAGGTCTGAGCTGAGCATATATATATATATATATGAGCAGCAGATATAGATGAGCTAGCAGCATGGCTGTTGTACGCAGTGGAAGCTGAGGAGCCAGCTCCTGAGCCAAGACATGTCATTGCATGGAGGAAGAAAGAAGAGTGTGGTGTGGGAAAAGGGCGAGAGAAGGTGGCAGGAGAGTCATCTGGGACAAATGCGGGAAAGATTTAAAAGCAGGGGGTGGGTGATTTTGGACAGTGCACGTTGGTATGGAGTAGGGGTCGTTGGAACAGCTCAAGCTGCAGAGCAGCATTGTATGATTTCTCCTATGGAGAGATGTTAAGTGGACCCATACAGACATACATGAGGGAACCTGGAGAGCTGAGTTTTGAGGGAAGAAAGGACATTCCATCCCCACAGTCACGAGATGCAAAAGCTTTGGAACAACTGACTTCAGTGGCCGAGCAGGGGTGAGTTTTGCCCTGCTGTGTTTGAAGTACCCTTTGTTGGGAACTGATCCAATGCAGTCCTCCACTGGGCCATTCATACCAGGGCTGTCAGCAGTGCTCCCAGTCTCTCGGGCGTGCAGTGGTTTGGCCGGTCCAGAGGGATTTGGGATTTCACAGACCAGCACACACATAGGTGTGGCAGCCAGCCACTAGCCAGTTGTTTTCTTCTACCTCTCTTTGCTAAATTGGTGTGATCAAAACATACCCAGGACCTAGGAGTCTAAATAATGGTCTTGTGCTCCCCGTGTGGAGCTCGGTAATATTTACTGAGCCCGACGGCTTCATTCTCCTCCGTGCTGACTTCATTAATGGCTGGCTGCAGGGAGGGAGGGCAGGGATGAAGGATAGCTGAGAGGGGTCCGGGCGACACAGCTAACGGATGGCCTTATTAGAGACACTTTCCTGGGGCCTAAGTGGAGCTTTTTTGTCTGAGTCGGCAAGAAGTGGGTCATTTTGCTGGGCTGTCAGGCCCCAGCTCTCGCTGGAGAGAGGAGGCTGTGACTGCAGCAGCCTGCTGGCTTCTCACTGCTGTATTTGGCTGGAGGATGAGGTGGTGCAGGGCTGAGAGAGACGGGAGAGAGACTCTGTCAGTAATAGCCCTCAGGGATCCCTTCCTGGAAAAAAAAGCAGGTCCAAATTGCTGTCTTATCCTACCCTGCCAGTGAACAAAATTTGGAGGTCACAGAGAGGTAGCACAGCTGATTCCCACTCCCTCCAAGACACTCCCCTCCACCCGGTTTTCACTGCCATCCCTCTCTGTGCTGCCTGCTTGTCTCTGAAGGGGCAGCAATGCCTAAGGAGGTACGAGTTCAAGCTGCTATCCATCTCATCTGTCAGCTGTTTTAGAGAGCCTAGTGGCAACTAGGTCTCATTGGTCCCACATTGTGCCTGATCCAGAGATCCAAGCCTGCTGCCACCATCCACGGGGAGTCCTGGCTCTGTCTTAAGCTCTCACCGCTCGTGACTCTGCAGATGCCTACTGCTCTCCATTGTATTTGCTTAACCGGGGGAGTATCACGTATTTAGAGTTCCCTGCCCATCCTCCTTGTGTTGATAGATCATCTGAAAAAAAAAAAAAGCGGTATGAGAAGCTGACATGCCAGAATATGCCCCGAGGGACTGCTCTGAGGGTATCTCCAGCCCAGAAGGAAACCCAATCTCCTAAGAATCCACAATGAGATTTGCAATTTTTTCAGCACTTTCCCCGGTGCAGCCAGTGATGCTTGTGATGCTCACCAATCCTAGGAA
Source organism: Actenoides lindsayi (assembly GCA_025331215.1). Classification (NCBI taxonomy): domain Eukaryota; kingdom Metazoa; phylum Chordata; class Aves; order Coraciiformes; family Alcedinidae; genus Actenoides; species Actenoides lindsayi. Next base: position 38,078 of record WTSP01003678.1, on the reverse strand, counting down.
CACAGATCGGTTGCCAGAGGGCAATACTGGGTTTAACCAGTTAGTGCTGGGAGGAGCTGATTAAAGCAGAGCGAATGCTATGTCAGTCCTGCCCTGAAGGAGACGAGAAATGGAGGGGATGATTTGGGGACTACTTTTTTGTTTGTAGTCAGAGAGGGTCTGCTGCTGCTGCTGCCGCCTTCCCATGTCAGCTGACATTGTGCGAGGGGTGGCTGAAAAGGGTGTTACAAGTGGAGTAAAAAATTTCATGCATATCATTTCTGTTTCTTGAAGTGGCATTTCTCTCGGGTACATCTGACTCAACACACTGGAGAAAGGCTGCTGTAAGACGCATTTGAGGGAAAATGGAGATTTTGTGAATGGAGGGTGAAATGCTAACCGGAAAGACAGAAGTAAAGAGGAAAATTTGTTACAAACAGACAAGCCATGGGCTCCTGTTTCTTTTCTAGTATGCTGGGGGTGAAGAGAAAGGACCAGTGCCTGACCTTCCCTGCTCTCCATCTCCAATAGCTTTGTTTTTTGAGATCATCTTCTGCACAGGCTAAACTGTGCTAATCCTCAGAGTAAACTCTGCAGCTTGTGAATCGAGAGGGAATGCAGAAGGCCAGTTTAATATAGATTTATTTCTCTTATCCCCTTTTTGTACTCCCAGGAAGCACATCGGGTTCTGTGCACGCACTGTTTGGGGAGGTTTATGGGCAGGGCTTCACTCCAGAAATTCAGCTGCGGTAGTGACGGAGCAACTGGCACTGCTCAATCATTGGTCCAACTTCTCCGTGATTTGCTGCACGCAGGAACATCAGAGTTGCCAGCCTGCGTTAGAGAGATGTAATATCCAATCTCCCGGAATTGCCAAATAATTCAGAAAGGTGCAAGAAAGCCTGTACTACACCATGACGGAATTACCCGTTCACAGGAGACATTTTCTTTCTGACTGAATGAGGTTAATGACCATCTTATGCCTGCCAGCATGAGGGTTTATAGTCCTTTATCAAACGTAGCTGATGACTCTGTTGTTGCTATAAATACTTTGCTCAAATTTTTTCCTCTTTTAATATATATATATTTTTTTAAGCACAACAGTACGTTCCGAAAGTTAATTTTACATAATGTGAAAAAAGCGTTGTCTTTGGGCAAAGAGAATTTGTGAGCACTTTTGTCATTAGCTCTACAGTATGTCCATAAAGAGGTTACAACTGGGAAGGATGATTATTGTTTAAAAAACAAGGAAATCCATTATGAATGATCAATTACTTGATCCTCCAAACAATCAGCATCCTATTGCTGATTGCCATATCCTTGTGGCAGTAATGAATTAATGATTACCTTTAGATTAGGTCTTCACTGTGCACAAGATGCACTGAGAGCATGGCTAAATTAGGTTGGATGTAGTAAGGATTGCTGAGTCTGTAGTCAAGCCTCCTTGGGCTGCGATCTTGTCAGAGCTCATAAGCTGAGCCAAAGCATTTGATTAGGCGGCTGGGTCTTCGGGGAGGATGTAGGAGAAGAGGGGAGAGCTTGGGCTTTTTAATAGCAAAGCCTCCAACCGACCCATACTTGCAGCTGGATTCACAGGGCAGTCAGGACCTCTGCCCAAACCCTGCAGCTGCCAGGATGGTCAGGGCCCCGCACAGAGGGATAGCTGAGAAGCCTGTCCCTGCCTCTCGCGGGGGCAGTCGCTCAGTGCCAAACCGTGGCCCAGAGCTCCTCGAAACCAAATAAAATGCCTGCCCCTGAACGCAACGTGGTGCCAAATGCAGCATCTCGGGGACCAGAACAACTGAACGGGACTTTGTCCGAATCGTGTAGGGCGAGGCTTGAATCCCAAAGAGCCAAATTGGCCGCTTCCATTCCCAAGCCACTGAGGCTTTCCTTGGTGGCTCCACACCCAGGGACAGATCAGATCTGGCCCTTTTTAGCTTTTGACACTGGCATGGTCACTCTTCCTGGCATTAGGACCTCAATTAGCCTCTTCTATTTCTAATGTTCTGAATTTGCATGGTGAGAGCTGGGATTAAGGACAGCCAGTCTTTACACAGCTCCTATTAATAAATAAGGAAGATTAGGAGCTTTGTCAGTAAGATAGTGCTTCCTCCTTCATTTAATTATTCAAAAACACCTCATGTTTAACCCTCCGCTCCCTGAATGAAGTAAATAAAAAGATGTGAGATTATTAAAGATAAAGTTTAAATTAACTTTCTATAGCATGGGTCAGGTAAAAAAAATTCAGTCTCCTGTAATTGGCTAATGCTGGTGCTGGCTTCTGCAGGGGTTTGAAAAAATATACTCTGCTCCCTTTTTTGCATAAATACATTTTATATCAGGTTGGGAATATTTCTTTTTTCTGTTTGGGGGCTGCTGTTACCTACTTGCAAAGCACAAGCAGCAGCAGGGCAAATTTCTTTCCTACCAGCAGGCCACAGTTCATCTCTAGAGAGACCACGTTTGGAATTAAACAAGGAGTGAAATTTTTGTGTCCTGCTTTTCCTCACTGATAGGGCGAGAAAGAAGGATGTCTAATGGACTTTTTGAGGTGATCCTTGGGTTGAGATTTTTGTCTCACTGGCAATTGTGCTGGGACCTCCTAACTCATTTCGTAGTTGGTCATCTAAGAGGCATTAGTAGCCAGTAACTAGCTAGTGAGGATGCATTCAAGCTGCAGTGACCTCGAGGTAAAAAGTACTTCATCCCATTCCTATGCGGTTAAATTCCCTTGGGATGTATATCTCCAAGTGCGACTACAACACTTTCCAGATGTTTCATATCTGCTCATGCTCTATAAAGAATGATGACTAAATTGCAGTTTAGTGACCTTAGAGATATAAAAAAGGGGAGGGGGAGAGGTGGCTGGCTGGCAGAGAGCTTTACAGTAATGGGATCTTTGCCAGTATCATTCATGCTTGAGTCAAGGACTTTCATTTTCCAAAAAAGAGCTGGGGATTGATAGAGTTTCTGCAGCCTGCCTTGCAAACAGACATGTCCTCCCCACAGCTGTGGTTGTGTGGGGGTGTTCTGGGGTCACCTCTCCTTCTAGTGTTGATGAACACAGCAGGGATGGGGCTGCTTAGTCTCAAACATCCTGCAGGAAAAGGTGGCAGCTATTGACTCCACTACGGTCTGCTTACCTCCCGCCCTTCTGGCCAAGGTGTGCTCTGCAAAGCTGCCTGGTGCATGTCACGGTGCAGGCTGGATTCAGTGCAGTGTCCATCTACATCAAGCTGCAGGGCTGATGCCTCAACTACTTGGTGTTAATTGTTCTGGAACTGTTGTAGTTTTTCCTCCGGTGGGGCCTTCAGCCTCATTTCTATCAGCGAGTCACACAGGGGTAAGGCAGGAACTCTCCCATCACCATTATTTGGCTTGGAGCTTTTATCATCTTCTTTTGCTGGCTGCTCTTGCCCTGTGTGCAGCATTTTGGGATATCAAAGAAGATGCTTCCCAGCGCCCTGAGCTGTTCTCAGGAGCCCATGTAATGTCTGGGCTGTTTGTTTTTTTCTTGTGACCTAGGATCAATAGGTTGTGCTGTTTCCAAGCGAACTGCTGCTAAATGGCTCTCTGACTACATCTGTCATTTTTATCCCTAAGCAAGCCTGCAAATTTCTGGGCATGTAAAGGCACATTCACTTTGAGGAAAGCCTGCTGTACATTGCCTGTTTCAGAGCAATTTTCATCTAGGAGATTAGCAGAGCAGCACAGGGACATCTTAATGTACATTTGCAAGCTCACAGTTGGTTTTCCAGGGAATCTATTCTAGTTTCCCGGTTTAGAAGGTGATTTCAGCAAATATTCTCGGCTGTTCAATTAACATTGACTATTTCTGTAAATGTTCTGGCCAGTGAACTTATTCAGTAGAATACTCCCAGAAAGGGACATGGCTAGAGTGAGCTAAATACATAATTTAAAAGATTATTTACTAGTTTCCTTGCCTAGCGTCTTATACTGTGTTATGTGTCATTCTTATCCTTGTAATGGATTATCTTGGTCTCCATAAAACACACAATGGGGATGTATTTTTGCCGTTGAAAAAGCCTCCAGTGGCAGAAAGGACGAGCTCTAGATGAGCGATGTACTTTCATCTCCATATTTCCTCAGCCTGTACAAACTCTTCCTGCCGCTTTCCTCCCTGGAGCTGTGAAAGTTCAGGATACTGAGATCTGCTCTCTGTTTTGCAGTGTCAGGAGGCATCTTCCTCTCCCGTCGAGGGCTGTGGACCAGGTATTTTTTTGGCAGTGCTTGTCTTTGCTGCTGGCCTGTTGAGCCCTAGCACTAGGCTATGAAATAAATGTCCTTTGTCTTCAGATCAGGCCCCTTCTAGAGACCCTGCTGGGATCCCCTTTGGGAAAGGCTGGAGTTGAAATTGAGCCAGATAGTATCTCCTGCCAGGACCAGTCACAAGTCTCGGTTAAGCTCAAGGTTAAAGACTTGAGGTGCAGGGACCCAAATGAGCTTAGAATGATTTCTGTAAGCCTCGATTTTGATTATATGGCCACCGAGGAACTCCTCCTTTACCATAAGCCCCCCTTGTTCTCAAGGGGTTAATCAAGCCTAGCTGAAGCAAGGAGGAAATTCCCTTTGGGTAGGAAAATTATAACATTTTATAGGCTTTTCTCCTGCATTTTGAGAACGCGGTCAGTAGGTGGATAACAGCTCTAAGAGTAATGTGGAAACTCGCTTTTGGAATAACTTGAGAGTATAACAAAGAAAAGGGCTGGGGATGCTTTTTTCATTTTCACAAGAGTGTGATGATGATAGGACTGCTTGCTGTGAGCTTTCATTCTGTCCAGGATGAAACTGTTAAAAGAAGCCACACACGCAAACCCCTTTGCTCTGAAAGCTCCTGTGCTCTCTGTGTGCGCTGCTGTTGTCTGAAGGTATCATTTGTGTTTTGCTCTATTTCAAACACATCTCCTTTTTGCTCTCTTGCTCTGTCTTTGGAAAATGTTAGCGCGCTAAGCTGAGCAGGCTGATGGTGCCAGATATCCTTTGTACATACGCACACAGAGACTCAAAAATAAACATCCCTGCTGTGACCTGGAAGCTTTCTCTTCATAATAGCGTGTGGGCACGCACACAGAGCGAGTGGCAAGAGGAGTCCTCAGGATGCTCTCCATACCTTTTGTTTGATGAGAGGGTTTGTGTACAGTAAATTAAAACGCATGCTTGGGGAGCGCCTCTTTTTATGTAAGGGAGTCATCCTGTAAGTGGGGCAGGTCAAAGAATCTCGTGTCCCGCACTAAGCAGCTTTGACCCATGTAATGCATATCAAACTGTCGCTCATAATTTGATAAACTAAACACTAGATTGAAAATCCTGCCTTGCTTTTTCTCCTTCTCCTCTTTCTAAATATATCCATGTATCTCTGTCTCTTGACTGCAAAGTTGCAGCTAGCTCACTCCATAGATTAATCATAAATATGGATATAGATGACAGAAGGTTAAGGGCATGGTGGGAAGGCTAAGCAACTCTGCTTCATTTATCATTGCTACAGTGGATGTTTGGGAGGGGTGCCTCACCTGTCCCAGCTTATTTGACACTTTTCAAGCAGTGTCAAGAGCAAAGGTATTAGAACAAAGGGATCATGAATGGACTAATTTTAACTTTCCCTTACTGTGTGTCGTTAGTTCTGTCTGAGCAAATGACTCTCAGACCCTCTGTGCTTTCTTGAGTGAGTAGAAAAGAAAAAAACCCTCTGGTATTTTTGTAGTCAGTTTGAGCAGATTTACACTGAGGCATAGAGCACCAGACCCTTTGATTGCTGTGTATCGCCAGGATGAGCAAGGGTTTTTGAAGTGGCTGACCAGTTGCTGGTAAATATTTGTAGACAATCATTCAAATCAAGGTAAGAGTTTTGAAAAAATTTAAAGATGCAAGGTCATATTCTGGGAATTAAAGGACTTTTCTTTTTTTTTCTTTTTTTTTTTTTTTTTTTTTTCTTTTTTATGGGGCAAGGTGGATGAAATATGGGTTAGAAGTTGTAAAAAAACCCCACCAGGAGTTTTGAAAGTGTGAAATTTCAAGGTGAACAAAAAAGCCCTTCTGTGTCATTCTGAGCCACATGGACAGGTGTGTTCCGTGCTAGGTGCCAGCAGTCATTGCTCAACCGTACCCAGCCACAGTGCAGGCTTCACTGACATGCAGCCTACAGGTTGGGGCAACACACTTTAAGGGAGATATAAATGAGCAAGAGAGAGCTCAGAGGGGAGCCACAGTCTTTCCCAGAGACTGAACAACCAGGACCTGCACAGGAAGGTTAAAAGAAGTAGAGTCATAAAAGTTTCCTTACTCTAAATGGGGAAGACAAAGAGAAACGTATGAGTCTTTGTTCCTATAAATCGTTCTTCTAAAGGGGGTATTGCTCTGTTGTGCTGCCCATCCCCAAGACTAGAAATAACAGGTTGAATACTCAGAAGACATTCTGACTCTGTGACTAGCAAAGTAATGGAAGGGATTAGCGAAGGTGGGAGGATGTGGAGTTTCTTTCATCGGAGCTTCTTCAAGCTGTGTAGGCAGATACTCTCCAGGAACAGTATTGAAGGTATATTTGATCCCGTGTCGGTGTAGCGGGCTAGACCAAACAATGTTCTTGAGGTCCCTTCTGGTTCCACCTTTCTGTGATTTCCGTGATTTGACACGGTCAAACCAATCAGACTTCCATATAAGCTGGGTGTCTTTTTTTTCACCCTGCTAAAATTACTCAAGCCTGAAACAGATGAGATAACAGGAAAGAAGTGAATTTCATGTAAGCAAACTTCTCCAAATCCTTGGGTTTGTTTCTTTACTCAGTCTCTTTTAGGAGATTATTAAGGAACAAACTTGTCATTGGATATGAGATAAAGCTGTACCATAAATAAAGTAATAAGAAAAACAAAATTTACTGAATAAACAGAGAGGGAATATATAGCTGATTCTCAGCTTGAAAAGATGCCTCAGCTCAGTGGATGTGTCACTGAGCAATATTATGTCTAGTGTTTAATATGGATTAATAACCTAAAAAAGGGAATAATACTTAGAAGGAAAAATGTGTAGATAATACAGCAATGTTTAGGTTACCCAAGCCTAGAAAAGACTCTGAGGGGGTCTGGCAGTGAGCTCGCTGAGGCAGTTTACAAGCATCATAAGAGTAAATGAAATGCAGTATGGCAAACGAAGGTGATGCACTCAGGAAACAACACATTAGAATTAGTCATGCTCATTTCTGGGTTCTAAAATAATTGTAACCACTCAAAAGAAAAGAATGAGAAGGAAGGTAGAAAAAAAAAGGCATGGCTGTGAGAAACTCGGTGAAAACATTTGTTCAGTCTGTAGTGGTGGTGAAATAAAAGCATGCAACATGAGAGAGTGCATTAAGAAAGGGGTAGAGAATAATAGATAAAATAATACAGTACCATTATATAAATTGATGGTACGTGCTCTCCTTGTACACTCTATTCAGTTTGCTCGCCCTATCTCACAAAAGGAAATAACAGAAATAGAAGAATGACCGGAGAAAGGGAACAAAAATGACTGGAGCCTTTTAATAGCTTCTTCATAAAGAATGATTAAAAAGAGCAACACTGTTTTCTTGAGAAAAGACAAATAACAGCATTATGGCAAAGGTATAGAAATAGTCACCAGAAAAAAGTTCACTCAGCCGTTCCTATTTACTTTTCATTTTATTAGAAGAACAATAGAGGAAGCAATTACATGAAAAAATAAACAAACCACTTTAAACCCGCAAAGAGAAAATACTCTTTTACAAAAGGCCTAATTAACATATGGAACTTGCTGCCACCAGATACCTCTGAAATCATAAACTTGGTAAGAGTCAAAACAGACTCCTATTTGGATACTGGCAAGATTCACAGATAAAATAAGGCAGCTATGAAGATATGAAATATTGGAGGAAGTATTAACTAAGATGCAAGGTCTCAAGGGGTCTTGAGTCTTCCCATTCCAGGGTAACAAAAAAATCACCAAGTGGCTCAAGAGGAGGTGGCAGTCTTCCTTTGCAACATGTTGTTCCATGTGTGTCCTGTATGGGGTATTTCAGTGGTTTTTCCCAGTAGAAGCCTTTTGCAGAGATGGGGTGTGGAAGTGGGTTGTTAGTGTTGTGGTAACTGTCTTTAGAATTATGGTGTTTGAAGAGTTTGGCAATAAGGCAGCTGGCTTCCAGTTCTGATTCTGCCACTGACTCATTTTTGAGTGGTTTACTCTCTCTTCTGCTTACGTTTTCCTATCTGAACGTAGGGTAGATGCATTGGCACAACCTTGTGGGTTAGGAGATTTCTGAGGCTTAATCAATTCCTGCCTGTGTGAATCACTTGAATGTGCAGAGATGAAGTGTGATATCAATAGATACCTGCTCGGTTAAAAAGCCCTGGCAGGATGACAGGCTGCAGTGTCACGATGTTCTTGTGCTATTTTAGATGGGACTGGCTCTTGAAAGAGGCAGTCGTGTCTCCGCTCTGGCATGCATTCCTCTTCCTCATGCTACCCTGTGGTTGTATGGCCATACTTGCAGTGCTCACAAGCGCAAAGGACCCCCTTTGCAAAACATTATAAAAGCACGGATTAAAAATGCGATGTCCTCCCCTGCCCACTCTATTTCTGCTAGATGTGTGATGTCTTTGCATTTTGTATGTGCCAGTATTCTTCCTTCCCCAAATCAATGTTGATACCCAGTTGCACCAGCCGTGCTCAAACCAAATCCTGCGCCTGCAGCACCTTTCCTGTCTCAATCTAGGGCAGTTCCTTGGTATGCATGTTGGAAGACGAACTCCATCTTCTCCTGTCTTTTGTCAAGTACTGAGTCAAGTCGTGCTCCCATCTTGTAATTCATGATTTGGGAATAGACTAGGAAATATTTGTCTTTGTTTTTTAGGAGAAGCAAACACATATGTTTGGTTTGTTGTTTTGGTGGGGTTTTTTTGGTTGGTTGTTTGTTGTTTTTTCTCATATGAAACTTGCACAGAATACACTCCCTTAGCAGACTAAGGAGAGGAAAGCATCAACTGCATACCTAAAATCTAGGCAATTCCACCCCACCTAGATGTCAGTTGTGCAATATGCTGAGCCATGATACACAAATACGTACATCCCTTTGTTTTTCACTGCAGCTGTGAGTTCTCTAAATGATGACACACGTGTTTCTGTGAGGGTGTGTTCCCTTCATTCCCCGATGACCCATCTGGCAGGGTTTGTGGCTGCTATGGAGCACACATTTACAATTCCCATCAGGCAAGCTTGGTCTAAAAAACAGTTTAAGTATTTGAATAAATGGTTGTGGTTGAAATCTGCCCCAAGTGATAAAGGAATGTTTAGTCATCTCCTTACTAGGAAATAATCCTTGCTAGCACTCGGTTGGTATTTTGTATTTCCTAAGTGCTTTACAAATATCCATTAATCCTCAGGTACCAGCACACCTTGTGCTTGGTTGTTTGCACCAGGAGTTGAACATCAACTCTCTGAGCACAGAAGCAAGAGCCTTTACTGTCAGAGCTGCTTCTGCTAGCCTGCCTTCTAGGGCATTTTCAGCCTGTCTATCTTCCCTGCTTCATGGCCAAGGAGGGCAGATTGATGCATTGTTAGTTTGTGATGCCCTTTTAATACCTACCACAAATTGAACTAGCAGTAAATGTCCCAATTTCCAGTTAAAGAAACAGAGGCACCATTTGTATCAGGACTGGACTTATGGGTGCTTTCATTCCCAGTTTTGTCCTCAGTTCAGCAGGACTACCTGCCTTACACACTAGCAGCTTCAATCACCAAGCAGGATGCAAAGAAAGCAAAGTATGAGAAGGGAAGGACAGAGATGCCTCTCCCCTTGCAGTGGCAGGGGGACTGCCGGTGTCCAGCAAGATGCTTCTCTTTCTGCCCATCTAAAACCGGTGCCGCCACTCTAGATAGGGTCCAACCAGCAGAGAGCAAATTATGATTGAGATTTATTTTTTTTTCCCCAAATCAATTAGACTCTTTCAGTGATAGAAGCCATTTGTGTGACTTTTAATCTTTTGCCAGCTCAGCCTGATCAGCACTTTTTGAAGAATGTGGAGCCAATGTCTCTGCTAATCCAGGTAAATCAGCCATATCTGGAGACAGACAGACAGAGAAGGAAGGAAGGGAAGCTATTAAAACCAAAGAAGGCCCATCTCAAGACTAAAAGGCATCAGTGAGGTACCTGATTTATAGAAGGAGAGTTGCCTTTCAGTCATTTTTAATGGAATATTATTAAAGGAAAATCAGGAGCTGTGAAACCTTTTGTATCTCATCTCCTAATGTATTTATTTCTGCAGCAGGGAACCCTGTTAACCCCACCAGGTAATATATTCCTCGACTGGCACAGGTGGCAAGGTTGTCCCCTAGAAATTTTATTATGGAACAAACTCAGTTAAATATTTGCACATGAAAAGACTATCTCAAGGTTTCAGGGGTCTGAAATTTGTTTCCAAGGAAAACTGCCTAGTAGAGCTGCTGTGTCTTTCTGCATATGGGTATCAAATACCATCATTTTCATGTCTCTCTGGCTTTTTTTTCCCTTTGTCAACGCAAATGAGTTTAGATAGATAGGCGACTAGATAGATGCTTGCCTAAGGCAATGTCAGCCTCTGGGCAAAGTTTGGGTCACACTTCTGAATTGCTTTCCCGTAATTTTTCAAGCGGGCTAATCGTCGAGATTGTCGTCATTGTACAGAAGGCAAGTTCCACGTAGCAAATGACACACAAGCCTCAATCCCACAAACACTTAAGCACCTATTTAATTTTCCGTGCTGTGAATAGTCTCGCAGCAGTTGCTGACAATTCCCACGGATGACTGTATTGAAATGACAACCCCAAATTTGACTGATGTGAAAGACTTGGCTTTCTCCTGATTACCAAAGACGACTCGGTGAGAGTGAAGATTGTCGTACTGGATGTGTCCTTTGCTTGCTTCATTCCTGCTGTCAGTCCCTTTTTACCTCCTCCTCAGCAACACTTCCTAATGCTTGCTAACATCCTTACAAAGTTGCAAAACCCACTTTTTCATTAGATTTCTAATTGGATGGTACTGTTTGCATGAGAGGACGTTCCTAGAGGTACCCGCCGTTTTGGCTAACGTAATGGTCAGGGGATTGTGCGTAAAACTAGAAGCATTTAGCTATTGTTGCATGAAATAACGGGCCATGGGCCTTCAAAACCTTTGTGAATATAGATTGGCAAGTTGCATGGATGCATCTTTACACTATCCTGTAAGGCATTTCCATCAGAAGGAAACATCCCCTAGAGTCATCAGTTTCATCCAGAAGAGGGGCACACTGGGAAGTGTGTTTACATTCAGATGCAACCACCTCAGAAAAAAAGGAAAACCGCAGTAATACTATTATAGGATCAAAAAAAGAGAACATCCCGGTGCTTTCCTTTTATTCTGCTAGGCCTTTTAAGCAGACCTCGTTTGAGCAGCGTTGAAAGTAGCTATAACCAAATTAAGCAGAATAACATCGTAGCTGGATCAGGAAGGTGCAAGTCTCATTCTTCCAGGGCCTCCCACAGCACGCCTGCTGAATGAGATTGGAAATGGCTTAGCGATGCGCGTCGTCGTTGGTGTGTGGGCACAGTAAGAGAAACCCTGCTGTTGTGCTTCTTTGGGAGGTTTTGTGCAGTGAAGCTGTAGATGACAACACAAGGTAAAAGCTGGTGGAGAGCTCCAGCCAAAAAAAAAAAACCAGGTTATGGGCTCAGTATCACTGGCATAAAGCTGACGTGAAAATAGTTCTTGTAGCTTCTGAGTTTACTGCTGGTGTGTTGCAGCCAGCCTCTGGTCTTCTACTGGTGGGTCCATGCATGCTAACAAAGGCATGGGTTTTGAAGCAGTGGCAGAGAGCAGTTTCTTGTGATACCTTGGTAATATCTCGTTCTAGTTTAGGATTAGTGTTTTGGTGCAACCGTAACAGACACAGGTCCATTTAAATTCTCCTCAGGCTTTTCGTATGTGCTTGTGTGAGCTGAAATTGTGATGTATTAGGAGCATATGGTGAGCTCTAAAAAGAGCTGCCCTGCCAAGGGTATATTTCATTAAATGGTGATGCAGAAGTCTTAACTGATAGTTGGGATTCGGTGCAGTCCTTTAAGGATCCCAGTTACACGGGCCACCAGAGAGATATTCTGATATTCTGTTTCTGGGCAGGACTTTGTATCTTTGCTTGGCAGCAAAACTCTGACCTGGGAAATTCAATGGAAATTTTCCCAGTGGGCTTTGAAGAGATGGGCTCACAGAAAGGGCTACATTCAAACCAGCTGGAAAAGTGGGTATTTTCCCCTAAATGGCAAAGTGATGATCTTGCAAAAGTTTTCCATTAGCGAATTTCAAATAGTCAAAAGGTTCTCCATTTTTTAGCCAGGAGACACTTCTCCATGTGAAAAGTCTTTTGAAAAAAAAAACCAAACCAAAACACACACACACACAAAACCCCAGACCAAAACAAAAGCCAAAGATTCTTCATTTATTCAGAAACTGAAATTTCCATTAAAAAAGTGTTTCAAAATACAATTTTCAAGTAGATGCAGATCCATCCTTTATTGAATCCGAAGACTGTAGCACACCCTCCTCTACAGTTGCAGTTGGTTTCCCAGCCCTACATCTCCCCCCAGGAGAGAGCACCTGAGAGTCTAGTCCTGTTCCTTAATCCCAGCAAAGCTGTGTGCTGCTGCAGCTGCTCCCTAAAGATTGCTGCACCACATAAAATGGCTATGCCCAAAATACACTGATATAGTGTGTACTTCCTTAATATAATATTTTCTTTACTTTAATACCCTCTCACACCCTCCTCCTCCTTCCATGCTTTCCTCCAAGGGCGTATGAGCCTTTTTAATTTTAGGTTTTCATTTTGGTTTGGTAGATTACGCTTTTGTTTATTGCTTTCTGTCCCTCTGAGGTTCCCATACAAGACTTAGCTGCATCTGGCTTTTATTTGAATAAAGTCCAAGCCTGCCTCTCTCCTGACCTCCCTGGGTTCTTTTTGCTTTTTTGTTGGGTTTTTTGGTTTTTTTGTTTGGTTGGTTTGTGTTTTTCATAGCCAGGAAGCTCTTGGGCTTCTGTGATGCCTCATGACATGGGACAATGGTCCGTTGTCTCTGGTGTGTTTTTAGAGGCAGGGAAGAATGAGAATGGAGTGCAGTGATTATTTAATTAAAATGCGGAATGTGTATATTCAGAGGTGTGTATATAATTTGCACACACGTACATATGTGTGCATTTATACGAGTCTTGCTGCTAATTGCTCTGAGCCTCTTTCTTCCTTTCCTGTACTGGCATTCACTGTTCACTGTTTGCTACAGGGGAAAGAAAAAGCAGAGAGCACACAGAAATGTCACAGCTGAGAGGGTTTCTGTAATCCTCCAACATATGTTAAACATTAAAGCTCCTTCAGCAAGTCTGATGTGCTCACAGTCATCATGGGACCAGCAGTTAAAGCGCCCCAGCGCTGCCAGGAAAACGTTATCCTGGCCCTAATTGAGAGCGACTTAACTAATGTTTCATTTCCTAATTAGTCCTTGTCAGCCGCTGGAAGACCGCGGATGCTGCTGGTGGCACGGGGCCCATCGCTGCTGTAATTGAAGTTGTTCTGACAGTCTGGGGCTTTGAGGTGATCCATAAAGTAAGGCTGATGGTTTGGGACCAAATTGGGTGGTGTAGAAGAGAGGGTCAAGCATCAGCTGAGGCACTCTGCGAGTGTGCTGTGCCAAACCTGAGTGGTCACGAATCAACACTGAAATGACAGAGATGGCAGAATAACAGTGGGGGAATGAGAACATCACTCCATGCCGTGCACAGTGGGAGCGCAGGTGGCTGGAGAGAGCTAGCCAAAAAGAGCTGCTTGGACTAAATGGAAGCGGGGAGGCAAAGTTCCTTTCCTGGAAAGCAGCTAATGGTCAAGGACAGGCCAACCTGAGCAATGCTGTGCTTGTCTTCAGAGCACAGGGCACCAAGAAGTACTTTGCCATGAACTTGAATCTCAGAGCAGAGGTAAAGGCATCTCGGAGAAGAACAGGATCTTCCTTCAGAGATCTTGGCCTCTCCCTGACATTCATCCTTGTCATTCCCGGCATGAGTTTGGTGGGATGTGCTCAGCCTCAGCTCCTTCACTTTTGACCACCATGGCTGAGCTTTTGCCTTCCTCATCACCATTAGCTGTCCCCTGTCTCTGTTGGGACAGGGTCTCCACATGTCTTTGGCGTTGATAGACCAGCAGCAGAGTCAACACACAAGGCAATAGCACCCTTCTGCCATGCAGGGGCTGCAGACACCTGACACAGGGACCTGGAACAGGGTGTTAGGCTGGTGTTTGGAAAGAAACTTCTAGAATCCTAGATGGAGATGGGAGAGGATGAGGATTTGAATTTGAGATCAAATTATAACCAAGATGACATGATTTGTGGGTACTCAGAAGGGGATTTGTTCTGCCTTCACAGAAGTCACTTGCCAAAAATCCTGGTAAACAGTGGACTGGGTTGTGTCTGGTGGAGGAACCTGGCTCATCACACAAATGCCAAGAGTTGTGAAAGGAAGCATCTGGGCACCCCTGGACTTGGCAAACACAGCTGGCAGGACAAGTGGGCAACAGGAAGCCTGCAGGAGAACACAGGTAGTGTCAGCTCTGAGGCTCGCAGACGGTGCATTGTCACTCGCTGGCTTCCTCCCCCCCTCTCAAAATGGGGGCAGGTGGGATAAAAGCTCCTCCATGGTGAGGCTGTGCAGACTGCTGGGCTTTGAGTCCTATGACAGTGCTGGCCACATGCTGGGCTGTTGCCTTGAGCAGTCGTGACCCTCACGAAGGGGGTCTGCAGGTCACAGGACATGTCACAAGAGGCACACATGCAGTTTAGCAGGCAGGGGTGAAAAGGAGATGACAGTCCCCTTAGCAGATAAATTCATGCCTCTTGTTGCTGACACTGGTGACAATTTCATTTCCTTATAGGGCTGTAGTTCTATCCAAGTTCCCACCCATTGACTTTCAAGGGAGGACAAGCCATAGAAACCCCTACATTCTCCTAGGATACCTGCCTTCTCTCACCTGTGCTCTCTGTGGGTGCAGGTGGGGGGTGACTGGGACTACCTCTGCCTGGTAGGTGGTATCAGGGAAACACCCTGCAGCAGGCTCAGCATGCAGACCCGTAACTAGGGATACACAGGGGAAAGACCTCGGCTCAGCCCCAGTGTGCTCTTATAGTGAATGATGTGTCTCACAGTTCGTTGGGTGAACTGATACAGTGTGTGGCTGTGATTACCCTGTAGGTTCCCTCTTTGTCCCCAGGCCAAGTTGAGATGGCTACTGGGCCACCCTAGATCACACAAGCTCTTTGCAGGGTGCACAGGTGTCAGGACAAATCTCCATGTGGATGTTCAAGTACCATGGTGGTTAAAAAAAACAATCAGCAAAGCCAGACAGCTCCTTCCTTAACAAACATATTCAGTGGTCCAGGCTGTGAGTGGACAAGCCAGTATGGACTTGTAGCACAGTGTCAACGGAAAGGAGAGGGCTGGCATTTGGTGCCAGGTGGTGAATTGACATAGTGGCAGAAGGGGAGTTGAAGTGTGCTTGTCTATAAAGGCAATACTCAATATATCTTCTTCCAGAGACTCTCCTGCTTCCTACCAAGAACCCCCTACAGCAAAAAATGGGCTTTAGGGTGCATGCAGAGCCCCACTGTGTACGTAATTTCCATAGCAAGCCACCCATACTATATAGCTTTCTCCTGGTGCCTGCCCAGGTGATCTCTCCCTTCGCACTGATCAAGTTGCTCAACCTCGGTGCCCTCTGTGAAGTTGTGAACTCAAAGACAGCATAAAAAATTCCCACCTCATTCCAGCTGCCTGTCAGCCTGAAGCTCCTGCAGTAAGGTGAAGGGGGAAAGAGGGGGCTCACATCTTTTTACCAAAGCAGGCTGGCTCTCTTATGCCCCATTAGCATACCACACACAAGCGTTCAGCTTTTAATTAGTTACGTGGTGTGATAATTAAGTAGCATTTCTCCACAATTTTCCTCTTGTGTGGAGCGGAGGGGAGGGGAATGGTGCCTGTTGGGGATGGGGGTTGATGTTGTTTTAACGTTGTGAGTAATTGCGACCCCAAGGAGAAGCAGAAGCGAAATGCGAGCTCTCCCGGGGAGAGCAGTGGAAGCCCCCCCGTTGGGCTTTCTCTTGTCTCCCCTCCCACTCCCGCTGGCACGGGCTTACCCTCCTTCCCCCAGCAAAGCGCTTGGTGGGTAATAACATCTCCCCTGGACCTGAACGTATGCATCTTCAGATCCTGGTGGGCTGAAGAACAGCTAGCGTCCTTCCTAGATTGACAGTTGATAGTACATACGGGACTGTTAGGGAGAGGGGAGGAGGCTGAAGAAGGGAGGTTGGGATCAGGAGGATCGCAGGCTTTTCTAGAGCTGGGGAGCTGTACGCAGAGCAGAGGTGGAATAAATCAAAACCATGTTTCCTGGTGACATGGCAGAGCAGGGCGTGGGGAGCACAGGGCAGGGCCACAGCTGGAAGCCCTGCACCATGAAGTCTGTGTTCTATTTGGCTCTGCAACACCGATGGGAGAACAAAACAGCTTTGCTACCATCAGGAACAGCAAAGGCCTGTGCCCAGCTGCAGGTGAGCAAG
This sequence comes from Actenoides lindsayi, assembly GCA_025331215.1. Classification (NCBI taxonomy): domain Eukaryota; kingdom Metazoa; phylum Chordata; class Aves; order Coraciiformes; family Alcedinidae; genus Actenoides; species Actenoides lindsayi. The sequence goes on along the minus strand of WTSP01003678.1, from coordinate 21,467 downwards.
TGTGGCCTCCTCAGCAGGGAATCTCTTCTTGGAGAGCAGAACAGGTATAACGGATCCACACAAAGCAGTGGCAGAAAGAAAATAAAGCCTATTACCAAAGTGGCCTGTTGTTTCAGCAGCGCACGTGCCATTGGGATGCTTATGACAGGGAAACAGATGGTAATTCCGCGAGCCCCGCACATCCTGGCACACGTGTAGATTCAAAGAGTTACTGCATCATGGAAGAGGCAGATGCAACTTTGTTAGGATATGAAATAAAATACAGTTTCATAATGAACTTGGCAGCTATACCATCCCTTAGTCAGTTCGGAATTGTTGCCGTTAAACGTCTCCCCGCTTCCCAATCGAAAACTCAAATGAAAATGAACCCTAAAATATGGTGGGCTTAGCCTCTCTGAAGCTACGCAGAAGCAGAGATTGTGATACATCTTTGCAATAAGCTCCAGAAAAACCTTTGGAAAATTATCCAGCTGTCCTCAGACCGACAAGACAACATAAATCTCTTCTAGGCCTATTAGGCGATCACTCCCAAACCATGCCCTTGCTTTTTGATCTGCTGAAGTGAGGTCCTGCACATGACTTTCCTTGCTCACCCTGGCACATCAGGTGCTCCTGCCTTATCTGGACTGAGGGATTTATATCCTCAAAGTGTCAAGCTCAGGGTGTCCTGAGGTACAGGTACATTTTCTCCTCCTGGGAAACCTTTCAGCAGACAGCAGTGTGTGCTCTATTACTGAGTATTGCTAAACTGCTCATTTTGACTCCAATCTGTTCCTAACCACGTGAGGGGACATCTTCTCCAGGGCAGATTAAAATAGGAGTTGGATGTTTGTTGTAAGTGACATCATTTTGACAGCTGTGTCTTTGCTGCCATGGGAAAAGTTGTTTGTCCATGGCAGTGGCCAGCAGTAGCTCCACTGGGCTGTTCTCCATGCCACAAACAGGGGCTTTCTAGGAGGCCGTTTAACAATGGTTGATTGCAAAAATGAAGTGTCATTGTGTACAGTAAGGCAGAGGACACTGAGTATCCTTGGAACTCTCTACAGGTGTGCAAGGAGGTTGCAGAGCTTTTACACATCTTTGAGCTTAGGCTATTGTGGGAAACAAAAGGGTTGTGTTAATGGGCGCAAACAAGAACACAGGAATTTCTACGAAAACACAAGGAAAAACTTCTTTATTGTAAGAGTGATGGAGCACTGGAACAGGCTGCCCAGATAAGTTGTGGAGTCCCCTTTTCTGGAGAATTTCAGAACCCACCTGGATGTGATCCTGTGCAACCTGCCCTAGGTGAACCTGCTTTAGCAGGAGTGTTGGACTAGATGACCTCCAGAGGTCCCTTCCAACCCCTACCATTCTATGATTCTGTGAAGTGGTTGTGATGGTCTGCCAATGAAAAATGGGAGGCCCTTTGCCTTGAGAGCAGCTCACTTTCCTGTTGTTGGGCAACTCTTAGGATAAGACCAGTACTTTGAACCCTTCCTGCTCTCTCAGCCCTGCCTCCCACCTAGGCCGTAACCCCTCTCTTCTGCCCTGCTCTCCCAGCCCTGGATCTGTTTTACCCCAAGAATACCACTCCTGCCCCGAAGTGTTAAGATATATGAAAATGTCCAGTGGGGGAATCATCTGCAATTACCAGAAAACTTTTTCCATTGATGAAGGTAGGCATGGAGTTTGGAGTACAAGACATAAAAGACCAGTAGAATAGAGCTTGATTGATAGCTGGCATGATTGCAAAACTACAGTACCTGCATCCAGACAGCTATAAATTGTACTATGGTGCCTATCAGACAGCTTCTCTTGATACATTTGATTAGAGCTTCTTTCAGCCACCCTTGGCCCTCCCCAGCTGCTAGGGAAAGGGCTTTTGTGTGAGGAAACCTTACGTGATTCACGTTGAAATGGTGTCCTAAATATTTGAAGCTACATGAATTGAACACCCACATCTTTCTCTGAGGTGCTGAAACTGGCTACTAGAACTGCCTTGCAAAATGATTGAGTGGTCAATAGCCAAGGCATAAAAATGGTTTGCCCAAACTAAAATGACAGAAATGCCAAAAAGATTATCTGCCGAGAAAGAGGATTATTTCTTTATTTGGTTGGTTGGTTTGTTTTTTTCATCTGGACGCTGGCAGTGGCGTTTGAGCAAATCACAGATTTTTGTTGTATCCGCCATCCTGGCATCCCTGGGGAAGAAGGCAGCTGGTTACCGCAGTGAGCTGGAACCCGGCTGCCCTCACGTCCCATTGAGAAGCACTGGAGCGGTGTCACGTGGGCACTTCTGAGCTGAAGCATGGTGCTCGCTAGCTTGAGCACCGTGCCACTCTCACAAGGCAGCGCTAGTGTCTTCGCATGGCACGTGATGCAACAGCTCATTGCTTCCATGGGCAGACTTGCTTGGGGAGTCTCTTCACTGGGCTTTCAGGCGTACTGTAGTGGGACAATGAGAGTTTTGTCCCATCCCCCAGAGGAGGTCATTAGCACAACAGGGAGTTGAGCCCTACATGGGTTTCTCCATCCTATCCTGCCCTTTCCCCTCTACAGATCGAGCTCTGGGCTGAAGAGCGCCCAGCCTATGTGAATATGTGAATCACGTTTTGCTAAGCTGTGCACCTATGTGAGCATACTACCAAGTTTAAATGGCAACGGGCAGAGACCTCCCATGCAGAGCTGTCAGAGTAGCATGTATTTATTTATTTATTCTCTTTTCGATAATGTAGTTTAAATCAATGTGACACACACTGGTATGTTTTCCAGTATAAATCAACAACAAAATATAGTTCTGTCCTTGTTACGCGTACAGACCGGCATATCCGTCTGCTTGGCAGAGAGGGCTCCGGGGGCCTGACAATGAACCTTCCCTGGGGGGGGACACACTTGTGCATTCTCTTCCCAAATTGTCTATTGCCTCTGCAAGCACTTTTTCTTTTACTAATGAGAATAATAAGCTTTCATGTAGAGACACTTGCAACATGTGTTTACTGCTGTGAAAGAATTTAGATAGAGGCTTAAAGGAAAGCAAAATAAGGTATTGTCTAGGATATCTCCTTGAGAACAATGTCAGTTTAAGCGAGGGAATTCAGGTTTGTTGAGGATACTTGGACTTGGTTGTGGGGTTCTTTTGATGGAAGCAGAAACGAAATAAAACCACTTAGCAGCTTTGAATCAAAATGCTGGCTACATTTGGCAGAAATCTGTGAATCAAATTATTCTGGTATGTGTAGCTATTAAGCAAAAGCTGAATATATTTCTCAATACTTGATTTCTTCAAGTATTTGAATGGGAAAGGAAGTAAGTACCACTCCACATCCATGGAGCAGAAGTGCAGAGGAAGGGAAGGATTTTCACCAGCTGACTCAAAAGGCCGGTGTCCAGCCGGCTCCCTATTCTTTTTCTGTTCCCTCCTTTTCACAACATTCGTGTGTTTCCATATCAAGCCCCCAGACTGGTGAGATTTCATTGTGACACTCATGCCGTAGGAAAGAAAAGCCCAGCTGGGGAGAGCACAAGTAGAGAGGAGGCTGATGGGTCTGCCTTTTTTCTCTCGCACAACCCTTTCGTAGCCCTCAATGGAGCTCTTCCAAATGGAAAGATGCAGGACCAGAAAGGGTTTGCTGGCTGTTTTTCTCATGGAAAATGGGGTGAATCAGCTGCGATGCACAGGTGAAATGAAAATTAGGCTTTATCAACCAGCATGCAATTGCTGCAGCTATGTCAAGGTGAGCTTTACTCAAGGAGCTTTGGGATAATGGAATGGCCCCAGTAGTGAGGGAAGAAGAAACAAACTCTAAGAAATTTGGGCTGTGGCCTCTTGCCCTCATGTCCATAGGAAACGGCTTGCTCAGTGCAGCTCAAAACCCTACTTTGCCTTCTAGGCACCTCGACACCAGGAAGATGCAAACAAATCAGAGAGAATCTGGAGAACAGCAGCTAGGATGATTAAAGGGCTGAAGGATTGACTTATTAGGGAAGAAGATTAAAGGAACTAAATATGTCTAGGTTGGCTAAGTGGCAACTTAAGACGGGACGTGAATGATAACAATCTTGCAGCTTTTGAAGGATGCAAACAGCTAGGAAGGAGAGAGAAAAAGAGAGGAATTGACAAGTCTGGTTCAAGGGGTGAACAGTAACAGACTGAGCATATGATAATATAGGTTGAATAACAAACAAACGAAAATATCCCAACCAAAATTCCAGATAGCTGATTGGGTGTCTTAAAGGAAATAATAGATGCTGAACTGTGAGTTGAATTTCTATTAGACGTGTATGGTAAGAACTGAGCCCTGTGCTTGAGTAGTCTCCTATGTCTTGGCTGTAGTCCATCAGCACTACAGTCCTTTCTAGGCCTGGCAGTAATTGCTTGTGCTCAGCTAAGGCTACTAACACACATGTAAGCAGTGGCGTGAGAAGTCTATGCTGGGCACTCCACATCCACCCTCGCCAAGGCCAGATTGATTAGGAGCTGAAAAGAGGGGCTTAGCTGGTGTGGGGAGGATGCTCAAGAGCACCTCATGTTCCCTTTCTGTCTCAATGTGGGGATCTGAATTACTTAAATGTGCAGTTAGCTTTGCAACTTAGTCTTGCCAGTAGGAGCAGGAATCAGGTGAAAGATTTCATCTCCTCCTGGCTGCCTTCTGCAAGTTGCATGGCCATTGCACAATGCATGTGCTGAGCTGCCAGAAATTCTGCATGTTGAGAAACTTGCTATAAAGACAGCATGAAATGGAGGTGTCAGAAAGCTTCGTGACACTAATTAAGCTGGCATGTGTGGAAACATAACTGTTGTCAGTATTTAATTCTGTACTGTGCCTTAAAGCTCTGTTGATGTAGCGCTCTCCTCCTGCCCTGCAGCCCCCCCAGCTCTCCTGGCCAGCACTTCCCTTGCCAGCTCTGCCTGCACCCTTGCCCCCCACCACTGCTTCATTTCATCCTCCTGTGTATGTGAGCTTGCCCCTGAAAAGTCCCTAGCAAATCATCTGGGGGGCTCTGCACCCCTCTTGCTTAGCAGTTTTCAGATGTCCCACAATTACATTTCCCAGCCTGTTCCTGCAAGGATGACAAAGCTGTCTCCTGGATGGGTCCCTTGCCTTGCTGCTAGTAGACATGAAGTGGGTCCATGGAAAAACTGAATCTGTATGTTTTGGAAGAGTGCCAGAGAGCTGGGCCTTGACAGGGAAACGCCTGGGCTGGACTGTGTTCCAAAACAAGGTCCTTCAGTGCAGATTTCATGAGCATCCATCGAAGTCAGGTGTAAACAGCTAAAGTGTCATTTGCAAGAATTAAAGTATTTCTCGGTGGCACAAGGCCTAGAGGAGGTGGTATGCCTTGTGGTATGCTTGGGCTAGCAGTCCTCCCCCAGCCGTTCTCTGTGCAGGCAGGCTCATTGGAACGGATGATGCCAAGTCCTCCTTTCTGTCCTGTGGAGATGGGGCGGCTTCTGCCCCATTTCTGCTCTGCCTGCCTCTCCTCTCCTTGCTGCAGTGCAAGGTATGCAGATGCAGACATGTCCCTCCCCTGCAGTGGTGGTCCAGCACCACCTATGTCGCAGTGGATAGTGCTGGCTTGACCTCTTGGTGTAATCTGTAGGTCTACACAGTCAACCCCTCCACAAGATGTGGATTTACTGTCGTCAGAAGGGCTGTAAGGGGACTTCCTACCACATAACCAGCCCATCTTGTATGTGCTTCCTTGATGTGTGGTGTGGGACAGTCCTTCCACTGAGGTTAGGGTTGGGGCACCTCTTGACACACAGGCACAAATATCCAATATTGCTGGTAATTCCCTGTCACCATAAATTATCTATACAAAAGAGATGTGCTTGAGAGGTTGAGGCAGGCGAGACATAGCACCAGCAGAATACAAAATACAATATGGGGGTGTGTTCCCATACAATAAGTTCTGCGCGATTTAAAGCCAGCCCCCCCCTTCGTGTGATCAAGTATACTGCCTGCACCCCCCCTCCT
>WTSP01003677.1:69530-113015 GCA_025331215.1 Actenoides lindsayi | reverse complement strand
GGCGGCGTGAGAGGCGGAGGGCAGCGCCTTGCCCTGCGGCGGGCGGAGCGGCGTGGCCGTGTGGCGGAAGGAGCCTGCGGGGCGGCCGGCCCTGCCGCCGCACCGGGCCCCGCGGCAGGGTGGCTGGGGAGCCTCGCCGCCGCCTCCGCCTCCGCCGCCGCCGCAGGAGGGACCGCGGCAGGGCTCGGCGGTGCCGCCCCCCGCGCCCAGCAGCGAGAGGCAGACGCCGAGCCAGCAGCGCGCCCACCACAGCCGTCTCCCCGGCATCTCCGGTCGCGCCTGCAAGAGAAGAGAGGGCGCGGCGGGTCAGGGGAGCTGCCCCTATCTGCGGGGCGGCCCGAGACGGCCGCTCCCTCCGCCCGGAGTCCGGGGTGGGCAGAGCCGCGGACTCCCCCCATCCCTCTCTCCCTCGGTTTTGCAGGTCCCGCCAGAGCATCCCAGGAAAAACTTTTTACGCCACCCACCCGCTGTCCCCCGCCCCGTCCCGTCCCTCCCCGGCGTCTCCCGGCGTAACCTGCGGAAAGTTGCGGGACAGCGCCCGGAGCAAGTGCGACCTCGGAGCTGGGCTGCTCGGAGCTGCTGCCCGCAGCGGGGACCGATCTCCTCCGAACGCTGGAGGGGAATGGAAATGTGCAACATTCCTGGGGCTTCGTTAGCATCAGATTTCCCAAGCGCCTCCCTTTAACTCCTTCGCTCCTCCAGCCCCTCACGGCCGCCCGGGGTGGCGGCGGGGCGGGGGAAGGGGCTGCCCCGCAGCTCCGGTTTTCCCGACGGGGCCGCCCGCATTTCTTCGCGGTGTCATTCCAGGGCTCCCGGCAGGGATATGTCAGGGATACCCGCACGTCTTAAAAGGTTGGCTTTCATTCCGAGTGGTTTTATTTCACCTGAAGGGGAAAAATAAATAAATAAATGACTCCAAACCAACAGGAATAAAGTGCGAGCGCGACAAAGACAAATTTCACGCGGCTGGAAAAAGTTACTGGCAGTTTGGATTTCTTGGTTTTCGTTTTGATCGTTAGGAACCTACATCAAAAGTAACCACGATCGGCAGCTGCTGTTTTCTCTGAGGCTACCCATAAACACAGCGTAAACCAAAGCAGAGGAATGATTTTGCCTTTACATCAGCCATGCGACTGTGATGATGTGTATTGCTTTTTGATAAAGCAGCTTTCCTAGACCCTTTCTGGCAGCGCTCACACCGATGTGTGAGAAGCAGCATACCTTTCAAGTGCTCCGAAGCGTGAATAACTCCCCGCAGCAGGAGCCACCTCGCTTATCTAATCTCTTCCACATGCTACTGGTGGAAAGAGACACCAAGTATGTGTCCACTTCTGCACTAACCGTGATGCCACGTTTTGTCTTTGGGAAGTTGCCCAGCACAGATACAACAACTATGGACAGAACAACAATTACAGAAGAAACTATTTATTGATACATTATCTTCAGCTTCCTTCCATCCGTGGGCTAACACACAGATAAAGCCCCTCAGAGTATCTTTGCAATGCTCTTACACAGTCCTTTTGCCATCGCTTACACAGGAAGGAGGAGAAACAACACATTCTTTTTCTCTACAAATTCTGTTCAGAACTTCTTGGGAATTGCCGATTTTTACTGCAAACTGTTTCCCTTGCTATAGAAAAGGCATTAACAAATACACCACTTAAAACCAGCTGGGCACTTTTTGACTAAGCATTATTGCCTTTGAAAATACCAGCTTGTCAAAACTGTAATGCTGTGCAGCAGCAGCAACAAAGGCTTCAGATGGTTATCCCCAGCTGAATTCTGTGGGGCTGGTGACCTGACAGGTTGTAGGGCTCCTGCCTTTGACAGGGAAACTTGGAAGCCCTGCCAGACTGAGTTCTGCATGAAACTTCCAACAGTTCCTAGACTCTTTGCCCTGACTTTCAATGAAAGTAGAACTCAGGGGTCAACTACTCCTGAGTGATCCTAGGTCTTCCTATGGTTTCCAATATCCCTACTACAAAAAGACGTGGAATAAATGGGGATAAACCTCCAGGAACCATCCCTCCAGGGAATCCACAGCCCAGCTGTGGTCATATGGAGCTCTGCATGTGCTAATTTTTTTCTTCTCAATTAATACCTCTATATTTTATCAGGTTCCTTGATAGGTTCTGGAGACGATACATTGCTACCATAGCTGTATTATTTTGAGGATCCATGCCAGTGCTTATAAAGTAACCCAAGACACAAACTCACCTTTGGATCTTGTTCAGAAATGACATAGAAAAGTTATAGAGTTGGGGATGATTCCCAGAATAGCTAGACCTGCAGGCTAATAGTTCATGAAATGACATGAGATGTCATGTTTTCAGTCACAGCACAAATCAAAAGCAAGTCTACTAAAACTGAGGTGTTTATAGGCTGCTGGGGGAAAAATAAAAGAACAGAATGTAACTTCAAACCTAAATCATGTTGACATGAGTGTGTTATCCCTCATAACTGAAAAACTGTGCATCGATTAAACATGGGGGAGAAAAAATAATAATAAAAAGATCTGCTGATGCCTAGTATATGGCATATAAGCTGTATGACACTATTGGTAGGCACTACTGGTGCATAGGACTCCTACATCCCCAACCAGGCGATGGTGCTCATTTGACGTTTGTCCAGAAAAGAGTTTATCTGTTAGGTTCCTCCAAAAGGGACCCCCCTCTGCAAGCACCAAAACTGAATGCAATAGGTGAGGAAGACGGGTATAATTGTTTTAAAGCTGCCCTGCTGTTCCAACCTATCACACAAACCCAGAAAGAACCCAAATCGATTCGCTTACCACCATCATGAAGTAGACGCAACAGCTTTAGCATGTCCTGTGCAGCGGGAGACAGGCATTCCCCGTCTCGAAATCCATCATTCCGATGCCAAAAAGACCCTTTGCAGAGGCTGCCCATCTCCTCAAGGCCTGCTGGAGCCCGTCGGGGGGGTCTGAGGGGGTCTGAAGGGCCCTCCAGGGCCGAGGCTGGGGCGGGGCGGCAGCCAGCAGAGGGCAGCAGGACTCCGCGCCTGCCCGGCAGCCCCCCCTGCCCTGCCTTGCCCTGCCCTCCCCTCCCTTGCCTTGCCCTCTCCTGCCCGGTCCTCCCTTGCCTTGCCCTCCGCTGCCCTCCCCTCCCGTCCCGGGCGAGGAGATCGCTTCCCCCACCTTTCCCGTCCGTTTTCTCTCCCCGTGGCCCATGGTTTGGGGTCTCTCCAGGCCGTACAGTGAGGCCCAGACGCGAGCCCTGAGGGGAGATTCTCCTCCAGGCAGGGCCCGGTTCCCTTCACAAGGGACACCCCTGAGGAGGCACCGCTTTTTTAAAGTCCGTTTGCTTTGTCAAAACCTGAGCGGCACGTTTTTTGCTCTTGTTTCTTTGTTGCTAACCAGTTGAGGCAGCTGGATGCTGTAATATGTTCTTTTGTGCAAAAAAAGTCTGGACAACTTGCATGTTTGAAGCTGGACAATATTTTGTAATATGGATAACAAAAATCGCCCAAAGCAGTCATACATAAAAATGATTGCTCAAGATGATTCATTTTTCTTAAACTCCTAGTTTAACCATGCAGCAGTTTTGGAAAAATTCCATGCCAGGTTCCATCTAAAGCCCATTTTGTTTTCCCACCTTTCACAATTTTTAACGATAGCAATGTACTGCAATTATTTGATCCCACAGGCTTTCCAGACATGCTTAACTTAGCAATTGGAATTACTATTACATCCAGCAGGATTGCTTACAGTGCATACCTTTCAAGATACGCATTTTTCTTTAATCAAAACCCAAACCGGAACAAAATAAATATTTATGCCTGGTTATTTTCAATATTTATTTATTTATTTATTTTAACAAGTCTTTGTTTTTCAGGCTAAAATTCCACATGTTCCTGTATTTTTAAATAAATGTTGGTTTCCAAAGAAGTTTTATAGTTAAATAAAGAAATAAGTATGAACTAGATTAAAAGCATGGAAATAGTTTTGAGGTTTTCCATTTTTTTTTCTATTTGGATTTATTGAACCATCATTAGCTAAGAAAGAAAGAAGAAAATAAGGAAAAACCTATCCTGATGCAATGTATCTAGCTCATTATCAGCCAGCATTTGAAACACCCTAGGTTTGCTCAATGCCTTGTATCCTTCACTGGTTTTCAAAGCATTATCAAATTTAGACTCCAGGGTGTTTTCAGTGTTTTCAGAATTACTAAGTTTCCTGTTTAGAAATTATTTTTAATGTCCTCTATCCTTCAGTCTTTATTTCTTGACTGGCTTTCAAGCAATTTGTTCTGGACATTGTAAAAGGATTCCTAATCAAAGGAATTGACAAGTTTATCCTAAAAGAGCCACCACCTACAGTTGCTGATACAGAGTGGATAGACCTAACTTTTATTCCTTCTTTCCTTGAATGATTTTATGTCATGCAATAATATCCGTGATGACTAATTTGCCTGTAACTATACCTTAGAGGACTGAACAAACTAGATAAACACCACATCACTGAAGCAGCACTCTCTGCTATGTCCTGCATAAACAACTAACATCAAATCTTATGAGACAGACAGTTCCCTTACATGTCTACACTGTCATCCCTTTACAGGTAACAGTTTACCATCTAGTTGGTATGGGGAAAGAAATGTAAACTGACAGCTGTCCAAAGGGAGAAGATGCAGAAACCCCACTGAATAATGACAATAATAAAACAATAGCCCCACAGAGATGCTAGGTTTTCATGCAAACGATAAAAAATGGAAACAACATATATCAAAGTATATGCTTTACTGTTGCTAAGTTGCAGAAAAGAAGAATTGTTACCTTGGCATATGGGTACTGACAGTCAAAAAAAAAGTTCTTCTGCATGAGAGGATTGATGCCACAGCGCTCAGATGACCTATGCTGCCAAACCCCACCTGCACAGAAACATTAGCAACAATGCTGCAGCATAGCTACAAACAAATAAGGAATCTCCTTTTCTAAGTAAGTTTGGAAATGACCTGATGATCCGAACAATTTTAAAGGATCAAATAAATTAAAAAAAAATAAAATGTGTAAGATAATCTAAAAATTAAAAAGCACATCAAATTAGGCTGGTAGTACAAGTCCAGTTTTTGTAAGTTATACTTCTATGATTACAATAGTACAAAACCAGGAAATACAAACACTTTTCTCCAGTTGCTGAGAGAAAACTAGATCCTTTTCACAATGTAGTTCTTAACTGTACTATAGCCGGGCAGGAGAAGGCACACAGCACAGCTTGAAAAGTTACTGACACCACCTCACTGTTTCTGCAACCCAGTGTAGTTTCTCTGCACAACAGTGTGCTGCATCATAGTGATGTGCTAATTTGCCCCACACTGGCTCACAGGGCTGCACGCAGCTCTGCAAACATACCCCATGTTGCAACTGCTTCCTCCAAGTGTGATGTATCTGCCCTGCAGATAAACCTTTAGGCTCTCTGCTTATTCTATGATTTTACAGTTGAAGCATACTACAAATACTTGGAAGTTGCTCATGGTTAGAATCGGTCATAGCTCAGAATTTACATTTCCTGAGAAATCTCACCACTTTGACATCTTAATTTGTCCCAATTTAGAAGGAAAATTGTTAAAACAACTCCTAAGAAATAGACATTCCAGTAACAACTTCATTTGGGAAAGAAGTATTTCCTAAAAGCAACAATTTCATCTAGAGCAGTGGAGCCCTGAATCCCAGGAGGGCCTTGTATTCCCTGGATCCCTGAGACATGGAAGAGGCCACCATACAGGAGTAGCTCTGACTAAATGGAAAACTGGCAGCTGACCTGCCTAGCAGAAAACTATCAAAAGTTATCTGTATTCCATTATAAGGCTTGCTGAGATAAGCTTTCATGAAATGTTTCACTCTCAATGAACCAGCAACTTCTGACAGAAAACACGCCAGCAGAATGGTGTTTCCAAAGAAATGCATTCATAGCTGGATAACACAATGATAAAAACATCTCAGTCTTGGCTTCACCAGCTGAGCAGCATTAGTTCATAACTACAAGTCTCAGCCTCCTGAAGTTACAGCCTCCAAGTCACCCCGTGTTGTCCTAATTGCTGGCTGCACCCATTCAGTAATGCCACATGTGAGCACTAGTAGCACAGCACATAATCCTTGTTAGTGTATTCATGCTTGGATAGAAAGAATCTCTTGGACTGAGATTTTTGCATTCTACTGTGAAGGTTAATAGTTAAATACAGATCACCAGCCTGCTGAGAAATTCTTCTGATCCAACCACCTTAACAAGGAGTTGTTCCACAGGGTCTCTATATCACGGTAATGGGAACAGCACACAAGCGATGAGAGAAGATTGCTCTTGAGCAACTCTAGAGTGTTCTGAAGACTTTATTGTTTTCACAAGCCTTCATACAGAAAGTCTTCTACTAAGAGAAGGAGGTGTGCTTGAGGTACATGACACTAACATAAATTTGGGCTACCATGAGCTGTGGAGCAGAGTGGATATCAATAATGTTTTTACATAAATGTCATCTAATGCAAGAGATACCTAACTGTTTCATATTAACCACTCTATTTTCTTCCATATATTGTTTCTAATGGCTAGAGGACAACCTTAAATCTAATCTGTTGTCATTCTTTTTCATTACAGGAGTAGCAGATACTATCATTTACTAGCAATTAAGATCTAGTTTGAGTTTTTTATACTTTTGCAAGTTTTTAACTGTTTGGATCAATACATACTCAGGTAGGTTTTTGCCTCTGGCAGTGGTCTATGGAATAAAGTGTAGAGGCCATATATAAAGCTATACTGTATGCAAAGTATGTGAAAGAAATTAATTTACATCAGCAGTCTTAATTCTGGCATTTCCTAAGTCATGAAAGTTTTACTTTTCAGCCTTAATAAAAGCTTTGGGTTTGTATATGCTTATGTGTTAAATATTTGGTGTAAAAGAAATCACTGGCAGATACCACCTATCAAAACTCCATGGCTCTTGCAAAAGTTAACGTGTAAGAATGGTATGGGTTGAACTCAAATGTACCAACCACTCTTGGAACATCAAAGAGCCCTGAAGGAATAGACATGGTGGTTGAAGAAAATGTTTTTTAAAGATAATATGAGGGAAAAATGAGGGAAAGGTCCTGGATCCACTGAAATCAACAGTAAAGCACACAGATAGAAATGGCATCAGGATTTCACCCAGAAAACCAAATCAGAAAACAATCCCCAAACCCTAGAAAATCTGGAGCTAGCTAGATGCAAGACTGGATTACTTATCTTTAAAAGTCTTCAAATCATACGCCAATATTTTTCCAAAACAAAAAATGTTTGGCTTTGTACAGAGTGTATGTGTAGAGGCTTTTGACTTGTGTTATAAAAAAGAACAGACTAAGAGATCTAACTTTCACTCTCGGAGCTTCCGAACAAGGACTTTTCAGTATGGAAGTAGGACAAGATGGTCCTGTTCATATTTTACTTTAGTTGATGGATTGTGTTAAGATTAGTCTTCTTAAAACTGTTTGGTTTTTTTTTTAAAAAAAAAAAAATCACAACCATGTCACATACCGAAAGTTTTGAAAAGCTTTTGACAATGTTCCTTCTTACCAATTTATGGCTAACCATTAGAAACAATGACTACATCAAGCACTGGACAATAATGAAATGAAATCTAACCAAGGAAAGTGTTAGCTGTGAAATCTCCCAGTGAGCACTCCAGCCTAGAGACACAACAGGTAGGAATCTGATTGTGTTTCTACTTTGTTTTAGACAAGCATACAATCACTGTTAAAAATAGGGGCTTGACTCTGGAATTAAAAATGACAACATCTCGAGCTTTGTCTATTATTTCATTAATACTGAAAAGTACCACCATTCAGTCTTGAGGCTGCCAAAGAGAACAAAAAAGAAGACATCTAGATCTCAAATAATTCTTGTGCACACAACTTGTATCAGTGTAATTTAAAAAAAAAAAAAAGCCAGGCAGCAGAGTTACAAGAAAGATGGGAATGTATTTTGGTGCCTTTTGCCTTCAGGGTGAAAATAGGAAGAAAACTCTGGTTGTAATAATTGCTATTGTGATGTTTTTCATTTCTTTTAGTTCAGGAGAATTTCTAGTTTTCCAGACTAACAAGGGGAGAAGGATCACAGGAGTGACACTACAGGGCATTTATATGTTTCCAGTCCTTCATCTTTGTTCATCCAAGAACAACTGAGGTTTTAAATACAGAGGAAAAAGTTTTTCTGACATACCCAAGGCAGCGGCATGGTCATGAATGGGTTCTGCAAAGATAGGAGGCACTGTAGCAGCTGGCAGTTTGGACCTGTGCATTCCTGTAAGCAAGTTTAGAAAAGGGAGGTTATTCTTAGAAAGATGACTAAGACTGTTTAAGCTTCTAAATACCATAAACCTGATCCTCATTTACCCCATGTGAAGGAGCTTTACTACTGATGTAGATCAGGTGCTCTGTGTGTTTTCCAATCTATTATAAAACCTCTTCCAACAAGCATCCTATAGTAGCCTATCTTAGTGCCTTTCTATCCATTAGAAGAGTTCTGTTTTCTCCTTAAGAGAGGAACTACACTCTTGCTGTATAAGAGAAGTTAGCTTCCTTGGTTTGTAATGCAGAATTCTGCACAGTAACTCATGAGGTTCTTCTCAATAATGCTCCAGTGTCTGGTGGTCTCTCAAATACCCTTTGTAAACAGTTTACATTGATCTTTGCTCCAAGCTGTGAGATGTTTATGGATCCTTTTTCAGTATGGCTATTTGCCCACCATCGAGACCCAAGACCTTATTTTGGTAATCCTAAAAATAGGCTAGTATCAATTACAAAGACTTTTCCTCAACAATGTAGTTCTAAAATAAATTTAAAGCCTAAGATTCTGGCAAAAAAACACATTAACAGTCAAACTGGAAATGTTTCAAACACTGATTGATTTAGACCCAGCTGAGTTTATTCTACTCAAGATAGATTTTCATCAGATAGTCCAAGAAGAGTGTTTGTTTTGGCCCCTCTTCCTAGGAATAATATTAACCTGGCAAAAATGTTGTTTCTATAAAGAAAGAGGCTGTTGAGCAGGCTAAATATCTGTGTCTTTCTTCTCATGTACTACACTAGTTTCATTTACATCCTGTGTTTGCTCAGTATTTTTAGGAGCTGTGTTAGAGTTTCTGTGCTGTGGTTAAATCACCTACCTAGTTCTCTAAGGTACTCACCTGGCCAGAGTTTATGAGAATCCAATGCAGATATGTTCAGAACACATCTGAGACCTGAAGAAGTGTTCCCTCCCCATTCTTCACCCGTAAGGATTTGATTCATAGACAGGTAAGGTGCAGATTTCCAGATGTTTAGGCTAACAGGACCCAAAATGTTTTTACAGCCTCAGGCCACATTTAGCTCTTCTGGAATTTTTAGGTGCCTTTAAATGCCTTTAGCAACCTGGTTACAAGTGTCCAGTGACAGTGTTTTGGAAAACCAACTCAAGTTTTCCAAACCCTCATTTATCTCCTTCACCTCACTCTCCATTGCTTTGTTACCAGTCTTCTGTGCTTTAAGGGAAAGACCAGGCTTCCTTACTCTCTAGAAATGTTTGAGTTAGATACAGAACCACAGAATCACAGAATGAGAATGAATAACTTGGAGAATGTGAGATACTGAGTCACTAGAGGAAAAGAAGCTCAAAAGAGAGATTAAACCTATGAAAATTTTCATTTTTATTTGAAGAGGATTACACTTTTCATTTCATATAACCCTCACAGAGGAAAAGTAGTATATAGAGTTTCCTGCTATGGCAGGGGAGTTGGACTAGATGATCTCCAGAAGTCCCTTCCAACCCCTACCATTCTATGATTCTATGATCAATGCTATGATTCAAGCAAGGCTATGTTCATTTTATGAGACAAGAACATATTTGCTAAGTTGTGAATGTTTTAAGACCTTTTTTTCCGGAGCATATTACAGTTGGACTTGATGATCTTAGAGGTCTTTTGCAACCTTAATGATTCTATGTTTCTATGTTCACATAAGCGAGATACTTCTTCGTACGTCTGTATTGTAAGGCAAGGAATTCTTTCTGCAGAAGAAAATTTAATATAGAAAAAAAAAAAAAGAGTAAAAGTGATGCATTTATCTCTGAAAGTCCCATTACCATTATAACACTCTACCACCAGAACGAAGTGTAGTTTGCTTTTCACAGTTTTCACAAGTAACAAAACAAGTGCATACCATGTATGTGACAATACTGACTGCTTCAAAAATCAGTGCATGCCAGTTGCTGAATTTACCTGGCATGCACATTTATATGTTCCAGATTCATTGCAATGGATGTTTTTCAACTTTTCTCTTTATCCAGCTGTCAGCTCAAGTGCAAATTGAGCCAATGAAGGGATTTAAGAAAATATTTGCTTCTACATGTTTTTCCTTCCATGCTGTAAAGTGGGCATCATCTTTGACTCAGACATACATCCATATACTCACAGATCATCTGTGTCTAGAGATTGCGGATTATTTCTTTACAACACTAAAACAGTTGCCCTCTTTCCATATGTCAAAGCTTGAAGCAAGGCTCTCATTTCATATCCCTATCCTTGGTCTCCAGATGTGGCCTTTTCCTTCTCATTTATTCTTTCTTACTCTGAAGATTACTTTCTAGGCCAATGCTTTTATTGTATCACTTAGTCTGCATTCCTTAGCTGGCACTGGCTTCCCATTTAAATCATCAAACACAAGCTGCTGATGGTCACTTTTGAGTCCCTCTACGGACTCTCCACATTCCACACCACCTCTTTTTCACTACAGACTCATCAGCTCTCATTTCTCCTTTGCCCATTTATTAAAATTTACAAGAGCCTTCACATTTTATTCTTCACATGTGAAACTTCAAAAAAGCCTCTTCAAATGTTTTGATTTTTTTAAATCCAGGGCCCATGTAGTACACATGTTTGCTACTCTGCTACTGCTACCAGTAGTTAGAAAGGTCTCTGCTGGCTGGGGAAAATCTAAATGCTGCTGCGAAGGATTTTAGTTTGAAAATAAGTAAAAGTAATACTGAAGAGTGAAATGTGAAGAGTTTGCAGACAATTTGAACTATGTTCAGACATAATCCAAGATATGAAAACAGTGTTACTAATGCAAAACAAGAGCAGACCAAAACAGAAATCTCAACAAGAATAAGAAAGCACTGAGTATAAACACCAAACACGGTGGACTGTATGGAAGTAAGTACTTCCTTAATTGCTTTGCTGAAATACAGCCGTAAACCTGAGCACACCCCTTTTCCAGAGACTCCTGGACAAAACTGGATAAGAGCTTGAAGTTCTTTGTTAAGTCTATTTGATAAAATAATCTGCTTACTTCCAGCAGAACATTATCAGCTAAAAGATCTTTCATTCTTATTGTATTTTTAGAGCAGAAGGAACAGTGTTCTTAAAGGCAAGCTAAGTTATTTGAAATACTTTCTGCAAAAATTTTACCCAAAACCCAAAGCCACATCCTGATTTAATGTGTCCTGCAAGAAACTCTTGCAACTGCCACTGACATAGGTAGTAGATAGGAACCCTCATCCCTAGGATCATGTGTCCTGGTTTGAGTGAGAACAGAACTGATTCTTTTCAGTGATTTTACTTTTCAGCTCAATTCTTCTAGCTAACTGCACTGTCTGAAATGAGCAGCCTGTTTTCCCAGGCAGCGGCTGCTTCCAGCAGGGATAACACCCCATGTTTAGAGTTAGTACTAAGGGCTGGTGTGCAGACCAAGGCCACTGCTGGATCCTGTGTACCATGTTGGGGGTGCAGAAAGTAAAAGGCTTAATTTGCAGAGAGAAGCGGACAGGACAGATGACCCTGAACTGACCAACAAGCTATTCCATCCCATATTTCTCCTTCAGAAACTTAGGGCACAAGCCTTGGATAAAAACTCTGCACTGGATAAAAAACTGGCTGGCTGGGCTGAAAGAGTGGTAGTGAACGGAGCTAAATTAGGCCGTTGTCCAGTCACAAGTGGTGTTCCCCGGGTTCAGTACTGGGGCCTGTTCTCTTCAGTATCTTTATTAATGATCTGGATGAGAGGATTGAGTGTACCCTCAGTAACTTTGCAGATGACACCAAGCTAGGTGGGTGTGTCGATCTGCTAGAAGGTAGGGAAGATTTACAGTAGGACCTGGACAGGTTAGATCAGTGGGCCAAGGTTAATTGCATGGGGTTCAACAAGGCCAAGTGCCATGTCCTGCACTTGGGTCATAACAACCCCATGCTAAGCTACAGACTTGGGGATGTGTGGTTGGAAAGCTGCAAGTTGGAAAAGGACCTGGGGGTATTGATTGATAGTCGACTAAATATGAGTCAGCAGTGTGTGCAGGTGGCCAAGGCCAATGGCATCCTGGCTTGTATTAGGAACAC
Source organism: Actenoides lindsayi (assembly GCA_025331215.1). Lineage (NCBI taxonomy): Eukaryota > Metazoa > Chordata > Aves > Coraciiformes > Alcedinidae > Actenoides > Actenoides lindsayi. Next base: position 100,662 of record WTSP01003677.1, on the reverse strand, counting down.
TGTGGCCAGCAGGAGTAGGGAGATGATCACCCACCTGTACTCAGCACTGGTGAGACCACACCTTGAACATTGTGTTTGGTTCTGGGCCCCTCACTATAAGAAGGACATAGAAGAGCTGGAGTGTGTCCAGAAAATGGCAATGGGGCTCATAAAGGGCCTGGACCCCAAGCACTGTGAGGAGCGGCTGAGGGAGTTGGGATTGTTTAGTCTGGATAAGGGGAGGCTGAGGGGAGACCTTATCACTCTCTACAACTACCTGAAAGGAGGTTGGAGCAAGGAGGGTGACAGCCTCTTCTCCCTGGTGATGTGTGACAGGACCAGAGGGAATGGATGCAAGCTGCATCAGGGGAGGTTTAATCTGGTTATTTCTTCACCAAAAGGGTTATCAAACTGTGGAATGGTCTGCCCAGGGCAGTGGTGTAGTCACCATCCCTGGAGGCATTTAAATGGCGTGTGGACCTGGTCCTTAGGGACATGGTTTAGTGGTGAGCTTGCAGTGTTGGGTCAAAGGTTGGCCTAGATGATCTTGAAGGTCTCTTCCAACCAAAGACATTCTGTGTGATTCTGTGATATACATCATGTTCAGTATAAAGCTGAGGAATCATGGGGGTCAAGCCCTGCTTTGCCCAGCTCGGCTCTTCTAGTTTCTTCCTCGCTTCTTCACTTGCTGGCACCCAAGGAAGACTGTCCATTCTGCCTTCAGTCCTGATCTATGTGTTCCTGAATCCAGTACCAGAATCCAGTTCCTGAACACAGCTCCCATCTGCCACTGGGCCCAGTCTTGGACTTTCCCAGTGCCTGCTCCCCAGCATCAGTGGTGATGGTGACGTAACTGCCATCAGGGAGGGTTGGGTTCAGTACTGTTGCTGTATATATTTGTATATATTCCATTGTTATTATTATTATTTTCATTTGCATTAAAGCTGTTCTAGTTCCCTTTTCTAATCAATAAATCTCTCTCCCTTATTTCCTTTCTCTTCCCCTGTGGGGAGGGAGGGGGGTTAACAGAGAGAGTTTGTTATAGGTCTAGCGGGCTGCCCTGACCGTAAACTGTGACAAACATGAAAGACTAGTAAAGCATATGACTCTGGCTGAAATACTTGAGCTGTTGAATGATTTTAACTTCTGTTGCTGGGTCAAAGCTTGTTTTTCTTTATTCTCATCAAAAGCTCTGTTGTGGTCAGCAGATGGGTCAGCAAGTGGTGTCACTATGAAAGAGTACAGTAATTGACAACTGGACTCTCAAGCTATCATATGAGGAAAATGTGACAGTATTTAATATCTTAGTTATAACCATATTCTAAAAATAATACAAATTGTACATTGCAACTCTGCAGTGTAGAAACTGGAGTTATTCAATGGAAGGGGAAGTGAGAATTCACTTCCTCCTCCTCAAAGTAAAACAAAAAAAATGCTACCGAAGGAAGCACAATGCTATTGTCAAGTTCCTCTTTTACATATTATTGATGCTATTAAATTCAAATGCAGCTCATACTCAACTTGTGTTTTGTGGAAACTATATTCTCAGCATCATCTGGAAAACACTGTTAGATTACTATATCTGTCTCAGTAACTCATTCATAGTCTTATGCTCTTGTGAATCATGAGATGCTAGTCTTAAGTGATGCATCTGGCCATAGGTGGGGTGATGTAATTACTTTGCATGGTGGAAGGAGAGTCTTACCTTGACTCTTGCTTGGCTCACAGACATTTGGTTGCAAGTCCAGAAGGAACTATAGGCCACAGAGATGTGTAGAAGGACAAAGCTGTCATGGTATGACGAAGCTCTTAGCCTCATTTCTTGTATTACATGTACCTTTTCTGTAGACTTGCACTGTTATGACATCACTTGGTCTGGCTCACTGGAACCTACCAGAAAGGACTGTCTCTGTACCTAAATTCCATCTGCTAATTTCATCTGCACAAACTAATTTCATATGCCCCACCCTTCAAGGTGGGGCAGGAAGATGAAACTCTATCAGTTTTCCACATCTGCTTCCATATGTAGTTTAAGACTTGAAGCAAGTTCTGCTTCCTACTTTGGCCCCTTATGAGCAGCAAGGACTACACACTTGAAACTTATTTTGCAAGAACTGTCAGGATCTTCTGATGTAGAAAAAGATACAGGTCTGGCAACTACTTCTGAAAGTTTTCACCAGTTCCTTTCAGACAATACTTACACTGATGGGAAACTAGTGATTGTGCAACACCTCCACTTCTCACTTCTTCACGTTAGGAAAGACAGCATGTTCATAGCGCTACTTTCCTCATACTATCTCTCACCCTATATGCACATTACAACTGGCCAAATACTATACACTATACATATGCTTGAAGTGACAGGCATATTTCCTGCAAACAGCAGAGAACTAATATTGAGCCTAATATTGACATGAAGCTACAGAAAATCAAATGCATGTGCAAAAAGATGCAACCTAGTGTTTGGGTTGGAAAACTACCCACTGAAAGAGGAAGAAGAGTAAATACATACTCAGATTTTGGGGGTACTTTCTGACAAGTAAAAATTACTGATAATTAGTTCCATAAAGCTCTCTGTAAAACACTGTGAAAATTACTGGGGGAGAAGTGGAGGTGGTGTACGGGTTTATTTTGAATCCTGAATAACAGAAAAAAAAAGATCAAAGTAAAATGATGGAGTTGTTTTCAACTACTATTGTGTAGTCAAAAGAAGACCATTAACTGTTTCAGAGCATTTCATGGACCTTCAGGCAATGCAGTAAATTTTAATACTCATGTGAATGTAGTGAAACAGTCAACACGTAGCAAGTGAAGGAGAAAGCTTAATATTGGTATGACCAGACAACCAACCTCAGAGCTGGCTCTCACATGAGTTACCACTGGTTGACCCTTGGATAGAAGAAACTTCAAATGAACATTCTACCTGTCTAAATCATAACATTTTAACCATCGGGGGAAAAAGTGCATAGGAAAATAAATCACAGAGGAAAGCAGTGAGTAAAGAAAGGGTTGAACAGCTTGAAATGAGTAAAATACATGATTAATTTATTTCTATTAATGGAGCCAGGTAAATCCATCTTCTTTTGTCTTCAAATGCCTTTTATATTCACTTCAGTAAGAAGTTTCAAAACCTCACTCATATCATACTTAGCTTGTCATACATATGAAATCTGACACATGGCAGGAATAAAATCAAATGTCCAGTTTAAAATGATGCTCCTCATTAAACTAACTTCTGCAGACATTGCTCTGAGCAATGGGTAGAAGCCTATCTTGTAAAGCTAAAGAAATAATGTTAATAATAACTGCTGACATTTTCAAATGAAGACCCTCAGGTTACAATTTCCTAGTTAATAACAAGTAGCATTCTGAATAAGTTAGGTGAGATTTCAATATCCCATTTCACAACATTTACATGTTTCCTTTTATGAGTGCAGACAATTTCATTTTATCGTAAGATTAATAAAGGTAATAAACAAGAGATGGTAGTCAGGCTTTTCCTACCTCAGCTGCAATTTGTGTTAGATGCTCAGTTCTCACAGTGAAGAAGTGGGCTGGCTTGAACAGATAGATGGTTTTGAAGAACAGAAAGGGATATATATCCACTACCTATAAACAATCACAAGAAATACAGATGTACACAGAATGATATTTATATGTAAGAACTAGAAAGCTTGGGCTCTGATCTAGATCTCATTGAAAAAGGCTCCCTCAAACATACCTGGCTTTTGAAACAAGGCCTTTAAAATTTTAACCGTGTAAAGTCTGGGCATGCAAATTGTGGCCTGAACACATTCTACATGTAGAAATGAAAGCTGTTGACTAACCCAAGGACCCACCAAACACAGAGAGAAAACAAGAGTGGAAATCCATCTTAAAATCAACATGGTGGGCAGAACTCTAGTAACTAAGCTTTGATCATAAATGTTTTGGAAGTACTTCTGTCCTAATTTCGTGCAGTGAGAAGTGTGAGCTTGCTAGCTTCACTGCTGACATCATCAGATGGACTTAGAACCTTTTCTTCAGCTTTTTGGCCAGGTTGAGGCTTTCTTTCACTCTTGGTTTTCCACTGTAGGAACCAATGCATATAAGCTTGCCTATGAATAATTATGGAGAAAGAATTCTCAGTTCTGAGTTGCTGAAAGATGCCATCAAAGATGCACTGCTGGGCACAATGAAATTGATCTGGCTATATACCTGCTCTTAGGTTGTGAAGTGTTAGCTTCTTAATTTGTTCTGATTTTTAAGAATTATATGTGATGTGCTTGTTAACTAGCTCTGTATTCAGTGCAGTTGTACTTAAATTTTACTGTGATTTTTAAAAACCCTATTTTTGGTAATTTCTTCCTTGTAAACTCTCAGATGAGAGCTCTCCATCTTTCTCCTAAGAGAGTTTGTAGCTTACAGGTTTTCCACAATATTTCACTATCACAAAGGAAAATAAAGAACCCCACGGCCTTAAACAGAATTAATTCTCATTGAAAGAACATAAAACCTATAGTTGGCATCTTGCTTATCCCTAAACTTTCTGCTTTTGGCCTTATCATCTAGGAAGATGCCAAACACAAATAAAAATTTTTCAACAATACCCTGTCATTGCAGTCTGATGTGGTGCTGTGCTTCACTTCACACTAACTGCAACCTCTTTAAGGTGTCTGGAAAAAATAGTGTCATGGTGAAAGAAATTATCTGGTATATCACAGGATCATCCAGTCACCGCACCACAGTGTTTCATGGTGTTTGCAGACTACTACTTGAAAAGAGAATATTCCATTCTGTAGATGTTACATGCCTTAAACTGATAGGTTTTTATCCTATTTTGTAGCTTCTGTCTCTGCCTTTGACCTTTATGATCAAAGCCTTCATTCTTCCATCATTCCGAACACCGTCTCGTTTAAACAACAAAACCCCCAAATCTTTCAGTTGTGTTTTATGTGTTTTGCTGTGACAAAAGATCAAATTAATACATTGATTAATATTTCTTTTCCTTTATTTTTACCCTTGGCTTGGCAATATTTCACATATCTGCAGCCTCTCCATTCCTAACGCCGAGTGCTATGGGCTGATCCTGCATTACTCTGGGCAGATAAGATCCTAGTCAGTGTAGTGTCACATTTGTCCTGTAGAGAAAAGGAAGGTCGTTCTCTAAAGCCGTGTCATTGTCACTGTATAAAGTAATGTCAACGAAACTTAAGTGAGCACATATATGGCAAAACATTGGGTTTTTGCCAGTGAAGCACTGGTTTCCTGACACTAGAACAGGATTTGTTCCCTTTCAAAAACAGATGTTCAGATTTAACTCTAAATTCTCTGCTGCTTTATAGAAACTCAGATTGAATGAAATGCAATCCACAAGGCCTGTGGAGGTTAGTAAGGCTCCTCTGCCCTTCCAGCTAAGGGTGCATAATGACATCATATCTAGCCAGTGATCTACTCTCCCGTGATAAGAAAAGGAAAAGAACAATTTGTAATTACACGAGTTAGATCTTGAGTCATGTCACTGCTGAGAAACAGCCAATTCCACTGCGGGTGGGGCCTGTGTCTCTTCTTTCCACTAGAAAAAAAAAAAGCTTATGGAGAAAAATAGAATGGAGGGTTGGAATTTGGGGGAATGATTCTGCTGCACATTTTAGCTGAGAGAGGAGAAAAGTTAGGAAGCATTACATATTTCCACGTACTCTTGCCACAAACTTTGCCTCTCTCTAACAGTAGGACACACACTGTTAATCAGTCCCTATCTGCCGCAGCGCTTCCCTTACCACATTTCTTCCTTATGAATACACGATGGCCTCCACCCATCCCACTGGAGCACAACACTCATGCTCCTGAAAGCAGCCCAAAAACTTCTCAGATACCATTCCAGATTTTCTGGGATTTCTATGACGTTCTCCTTGCTTTCCAGAGAGATGTGCTGTTCTCATCTCCACTGTTCCTCTTAAAGAGAGTGATGCCTACCTCTTACAGACAGGTAAGAAGGGAGCTGGAAAATACTGTCACTCAATTTGCTCAGCCTTTTTTCAGGATACTTGGAGAGAACAGGAACAAATCTAGATACAGAGAAAACAGGCTCATCTGTACAAGCAGAACAGATGTTTTCTACAACGTCATTAAAAATAACAACAGCAAAATAAGTGCGAAACCACGAGTGTGATCAGGGTGTGGCCATGTTACTGGTAGGTGACAAATAGAAGTGAAAAAACACTTTTTCACCACAAAAGGCACCACCAAATATTATTCTCTTAATACACGCAGAGCGTTGGCTGTGCAGTGCTGATTTCAAAACGGACTTTGGGATCATTAAAAAAAAACAACCCCAACACTAGCTGCCAATTGGTCTTTTGAACTTATGTCTTTCCTTGGCACCATGATGATCCCAAAAGCCCAAACGAGCAACTGCAGATAAAGTTGTGAAAGAGAATACGCAGTATCCGTGGAATCTCAGACTCCCGAGATGCTGAACTGTTTAGTGACCATGTGCACGATTTTCCAAATGCTATGCAGTTCGTCAAATTCAGACGTACTTTCACGTGCCTGGCCAAAGATGCACTTCTGACCTCAGGAAAGTCTCTGGTAAATTTTAGCCATTTTTCTCTGTGAAATAACTCGGGGTTTTTTTTAACGTAACATGAGCAGAACAATGTACTATTCCCTAAATGCGTTCTTAAATATGTCTGAGCTGTCTCAGCTGGAATTTTTCAAAGCAATTACCCCTTCAAGCATTGAAACATATTTGCTGTGCAGAGCATGGTGGTAATTTAAAATGCTACCATTCTGCTATAATTAACTCCTGCAGCATTGGAGGAGTGGAACATGGGATTTCTTGGCTGCTTTGGAGCAAAACCCGGAGTTTGAATATAAATTGCCTGTAAACGCAAGATTAAGATAAACTACCTGATGACTTTTCTAAACTGAGGTAGCAGAAGCATGAGACAATGACATCACCTCTACTCACGACACATCACCGTCTGTCAATGCCTCAGATACCGAAGAAAAAGTCAGACAAAAGCATGGGTTTAGCTACGTTGTGGACAATGAAAACAGGATTTTAAATCAAGAGAGGCGTCTATTTGCATGTCGCCTGCAGTACCTAGGATCTCATCTTTCTAACCTGATGAAATTAACCCTGCCAAGGCTGCACTTGATGTTATAGCATTTGCCTTTCTAACCATAGATGGAAACCTCTCATTATTTTTTTTTTGTGTGTCTCCTCATCTCTTCGTGGAATTTAACATGTTGTAGAATTATTTCTACTCAGCACATAAAATCTAAGTACACTTCAAAGCAGCACTTTGCAATGCTACAAAATGACATTAAAACGCCATAAAAGCATTCTCCTGCCTTGCAGCAGCATTAGTTAAAAGAGATGTAGAGTCACTAAACGGGGTCGGGAGAGAAACACATTCCTGTCTGAAAATCAAGGGGCACCTGGCAACACTGCCCAGCTGAGAGACACCCGGCCCGGCTGAGGGGACCCAGGAGAGGCTGTAGGAAGGAGCGGAGGAGGCAGGGCTGGGCCGCCCTTGCCCGCTCTGGGGCGCAGCTTCTCCACCTGGGCCTTCAGCCTCGCAAGCCTTCGCAGGGCGAGCCTCGGGCTCCCTTTTGTGGGCAACCCTAAGGCTCCGGGCCGGAGGAGGCCGCCCCACAGCGCGGAGGGCAGCGAGTCCCCGCGAAGAGAAGCCGTCGCAAGGAGCGGGCCCGGCTCCTCCTGTCCCCGCGGAAGGGCTCTGCCGGCCCAGGCAGCGGGTCACCCACCCAGGCTCGGCGGGGCGGCTGCCGCCCGCTCGAGGGCGGAGGGCGGTGCTGCGGTCCCCGGGGCGGCTCCGGCGGTGGTGGCCGCCCCGGGGCGCCCGGCAACCCGCGGGGAGGCCCCATTTCCATCGCAGGCGGAGGGCGGGCGAGTTCTCACCGTGCAGAGGTGTCGTAGAGCCGCCCCGCGCCTCCTGCTTGCAGCGCCTCTGGGAGCCGGCGGCCCCCGCCGCCCGCACCGCCAAGGTGAGCCGGGGAGGGAGGGGTGAGCCGGGCAGGGAGAGATTATCCGGACCCGCAGGGGCACTCAGCGCCATCCCGGGAACCCGACGGGGCGGCCGTCGCGGGAAGCGTCAGGCGCTCAGCTGTGGCGGGGTGGGGGACTCGGGGCGACCTACTCGCTGCGGTCAGAACTCAACGCCTGGAAATACCGGTGCTCGGGCTGGGGAGTTGCGGCGAATCCTGCTCCGTGCAGGGCTTGGGGTGCCCCTGGAGGGCGGCAGCCCGGGGTGGGCAGCGGCAGCGCCTCCGGGAAGGAGCCCGCCAGGTCCCGCCGCGCCGCCCGGGGAGTCGGTAGCGAGAGCCACCCCTCGCACACAGGCCCGGCCCCGGGGACGCGGCACCTTCCGACGTGGCCTCGGTGGGCTGAAACGCCATAATGGGATTTGGTGCTGAGGTGCTGGCTCCTGGTGTCGGTGGTTGTCTTCGGAAGGGTTGGGGTCAGACATTCGCTGGGGCCAGGAGCTGAGGGGCAAGCAGGAGATCGCTCGTTTGCAAGTCAGGATTGCAAAATCTTCCCCGCAGCCTCCCGAGGCGGGAGGGACCCCAGGGGACGCACAGGGCCCTGGTTTAGGTGGCTGAGGTGGGAAAACTGCAGACCAAGTGGCCTGGCATGAGCAGTGAAAAAAAATCCACCATGTGAATGTGCTAATCTGTCAGTCTTAGACTAAGCATGTAAGAAAGTGGCATGGTTATGGCAGAACAGTCAGCACAGGCTGCCAAGGAACACACTTTACACCTCTCTGCTGGTGGTGTAGTTGGCCACGTGGTTTAAGGAGGAGATAGAGATGTCTCCTGACTCTGAGAAGGCCCATGCTGCATGATGTCCTCTGCTGAATACCATGGAGAAGTAACCTAAGTACAGTCTCCGCAGACTTGGGGGGGTTTTTCAATCCCTTGTGCACCAAAAGTTGTGAAATCCAGTCATTGCCACGCTGGGAAGATGTATCCAGTAGGGTCTTTTAGGCAGCGTATCACCCAGCCTGTCTTAGCTGTCAGTAAAAATTTGGATGCAGGAATACAGCGAACATACAAACATGCGAAAAAAAATAAAATATTCAGGGTGCCACCAAACTGGGACAGACAGCTGACTTTTTAGGTCACTTCCTGTGCCAGATTACTCTGATTCTGTGATTAGCATGGCTCCAGCTTGACTCTACCCCTCAAAACTTCTGTTTGCAGAATTTTGGCCCTTGTTTTCCCTCTTTGGTTCTAGTTCCTCTTTGTGAATTACATGACGTGTGTGTTTTGTCATCTGTTACTGACTTGCTGCTAAAAAATACTCACTTCACGTATGACTCTGTTGATCGCGCTGTTCATTAATTACTTTGCAGCACAACAGTGGTGTAAATGTAGTGTTGCCAGGACTTGATTTGGTAGATCTGTTGCATCAGAGACAAATAGGTAAGCCCCAGTGCTTCCGAGGGCTATACTAGATGACTTGCTCCACCCGTGTAGGCTCCTACTCATTTGTCTTCACTAACTTCACAAAGCTGTGGGTTTTTTGAAAGTTCGTAAAGAATGTGAATTTTGGTTAAAACTTTACGTTTCAAACAGAATGTTTAAGCTTTTTCTGAACCTGTTCAGTTCCATTTTCCCCTGTGGGCTTTCTAAGGAGGCTGTTAATATTTAATTGTACTTCGTGCTTTGTGCAAGCATTGCTTAAAAATGGAGATAATTTGGTTTGAAATAGGGATTACAAATGTCTTTGGGAGGTTTAATCAATGGAGCATTACAGATAGCTGAGTGATCCTTATTTTATATTCTCAGAATTCTGATCCATCTGGGAGCACACATAACTGGGAAAATGTACCGTCTCTGTGTTTTTAATCATTCCCTGTGTCTTCTTTTTCTTCTTTAAATACCTCCTGTGGATACTACAGACTTCTCTGGTGTTTGGAGGCAAATATGACTTCAAAGTAATTATTGAGTGAATTGTGTTTTAATTGTTCGTGCTGGAAGTTGTGATTATTTGATGTGCAGTATCTACAAGCAGGGTGTGACGCTTTGGAAGTGCTTGTTTATTTTGTTCTCAGATGTTTATTTATTCCAGCTAAGTTTGATTTTTACAGATCAGAAGTCTAATTCTCACTATACTTGAGCAGTCTCTACTAGATCACACACGATAACTCACACCTGTGAATCAGGCTGTAAACTTCATATTTATTTATTTATTTTTTAATTTATAAAGCTTTAAAGACTAAAATATTTAGTATTGTAGCAATTGGCACAAAGGGGCAGCGGTACAAACAGAGAACCTGCTGGATATTATTAACAGCTTAACTCTGTACCGAGGCTTGAGTTTTCATAGGTGGTAAAGAATTTACCCAACCCACTAAGATTTTGCTTTTGCTGTGTTTCATCTTTCCTCTTAGAAGAAATGTCTTAGAGCAAGGAGAGGAACGAGAGGCAGAAGGCTTTACTTCTCTTGTTCAGCACTGTGTGGTGAAGGGAGAGGTAGAACTTGGGTAACCTGTGGTTACAATCAGCTATTTTATCTTTTTGGCCCTGCAAAATGTCTGAGAAAACTGCCAGTCTGGGCTACTGCTGGAGCTGGGAGCAGGGGTTGCCTTGTTCAAGAGAGGACCTGTCTTGTTTGCAGATTCAGGAACATCTGTCCTTTGAGAAGAAGATCTGGGAATGTGGATTCTCTTGGAAGGGAGTTTCTGTTTCAGAGGTGGCGTTACAGGAACGTAGCTGAATTTGCTTTACCCACGTTATCATTCAGATATCAAAGCCCCAATCCTTTCCTGCTCTCTACATGTGTTTTTCTTTCCCACAGACCTTTTTCTCATCTTCCTTTTCAGTATGTCTTGACCTATTTTGTTGCAGGCCCGTCTGACCTGTTGTGATGATGACTTCATCTGGTCAGGTGCTGATCTGGGGTGAAAGTGAAAATAAGATCTCTTATTTGCCTGAAACGATATAGAAGGTTCAGCTTGTTTCTTTTGGAGGGTCTCTAGTGATGATGGCAAACTACATCCATGCACACCTTCCAAAGCATTTCTTGGACTTTATAGGCAAGATCCTCCTCACCTAACTTTAGCATTTTAGTTAGTCCCCTGAGATTCCGAGTCCCCTTTACAGTCAATGGAGAGAAACAGGTACTGCCAAAACGTGGTTCAGCTGCCTGGTTTTAGGTAGCCACCATGAATCACTCGCTGTAAAATTGCCTTTCTTTCCCTTCATTGACTAAAAAGAGCCTGGAATGACCAGGTCAGGTGCAGAGGTCGTAGAAACTCCACCACTCCACTAGGAGTGATCCATGATACAATAAAATTGCTCTTAGAAAAGCAGGTTTTTTAGGCAGCTTTCCTTACCATCCAGCTTATGGATTCATGGCTACCCCAGATATTAATAATAGAGCTGACAGTGTAGAAGAGAGTATGTTGCACTGTGAAAGAAAGAAGCTTGGGTGCCATGTTCTTCTTAAGTTTCTGTGGGAGACTTTTGAACATCTGGATGGGCATACTTGACCATGTGTTCCTCACCACCCCTCAGTATTAATTTATAGCATTTCCCCTGGGCTGTGAATGAAAAGGAAGCACAAATGACTTCGATCTCATAACTTTAATGTGGGAATTCACAAGCTGGTTTGATAATGACCGTTTAAAAAGTTTAAGTCTGTCATCGGTTTCAAAGCCTTTCTTCCAATAAAGTGGCCTCTCAGCTCTGTGGCTAGCTAATTGCTCTCTTAATTTTTGCTGTGAGAAGCTACATCAGGCTGCTGCTGTTTCTTCTTGTTGAGCATTAATCCAGCATGCCGTGAGTTTAGGCTCAAACAATTTAGGGTTACAGTTATTAGGAGTGTTATGAATTATTAGGTGACTTGAGTATTATGAGTTACTAGGTGCATTATGAATCCTAGAAGAAAAAGAAGGTTGGGTGTATATGAACCAGATTTTTCTCCGATACTCTGTTTAGAAATGTATACAGAGACGTTTCTGATGGAAGTTTTGCACTGGATGCATCTCCTCAGTCTGTTTCCATTGTTACTCTCACTCTGTGTTTGTTTGTAATCTAAACCAGGGGATGTAACAATGTGACATGTAACACTAATACTAAACTAGAAAACTCCCTGTAGAGCTGCTGTCAGTGATGGGCAGAGCCAGCATGGCCAGTATTACTAACCATGGAAAGGTCTCAGTTGTCCACAGACGATCCAACTGATACAGTAAAATTTTTGGTGCAAATCTTGCCATTGTACTTAGGGAGAGTGGAATCTGTGGGGAGCAAATCTGCTCTAGCAGCATTCCCAGTCCATCAAGCATAGAGAGAACAGCCAGGAGCAAAAATCATAGAGTTACTCATGGGATGCTTTTGCTGATTAAAAATTGCGAATGACCTCCTGAGTCCCCAGTTTTAGACAAAATACTTTATCCACCTGTAAGGCAGCTCACCAAGAGAGTGGGGAAGTTCTAGAGAGTTGTCATGTAACCTGCTGGCATTGAGTCCCTACATGCAGCAAATGAAAACTTGCTTCTCAGTGGCCTTAGTTGATCAGTTTTGGTACTCTCACTGCATCTTCAGGTAGCCCACACTGCAGACACACATGGTTACTTTTCTTCTGCTTCAGAACAAGATTCTGGTGTACTTTTGAAGATTTTCTAGTGCTTTCTAACAGTACTAGAAGCCACCATTTTCTCATTTGCTATGGGAAGTTCATTGAAGCACAGAAATAAGAAGGGTGTATCAATCCAAAAAGTGGTTTTGAAAGTTGATGCCTTTTTTGGTCTCTTGATAGCAAATTTTAAACAATAACCATTTAAATAGAAGTCAATTCTTCATTACTATTCTCTGTTCTTTTTGATTAAATCTTACACTTGGAAGATCTGCTATATTTGTGGCTTGGAGGGCCTGAGCTGCTGAGAAGACCCTGAGGAAGTGAGAATACATGCTAAGAGCAAGAACACAGATAATTTGCCCAAATGCTTGCTGTGGTTACAGGTTACTTTTTTACTTTGGTGACCACATCTTCCTGACCGAGGGGAAGTCTCCAGACCCAGTGTTTGAGAGAGCAAATACAGATGAGCCAGTGGTTTTTCCTGCCGGTCCTAGGAAGGGATTCAGTGCAAACTTTAGTTTTGTCCATCGGGTGCCATGTTCTGGGAAATTCAGCAAAGCCTTTTGTATCTGTCACTAGATTGACCTCCTTTGTCTCCTCTGTGTCATGATGAGGCTGCTATCTCTGACCAGTTGACAATTGGCTCTGACAACTGACTCTGATCAGTTGTTCCATCCCTCCTCCACTTGATAAGGAAAAATGAGAGGGAGGCAGTAGTATTTCCTTCTCATGGAAAACCTGACAGAAATGGAAGAGTTACACTGGAAATGTCACAAGGTTTTTCTCGCTGCATTTTCTTCCCATAACCATTTCCTTTGTACGATTTGGGGCTTCCTGGGCTGTGACAAAGTAGCCCCAACCATGCCACTATGAAATCCCATCTGTGGTGACTCCAGGTTTCCGCTTTCCTTAGAGGTCTTCATCTGAAACTCACTGCTTATATCTGTTTGTGATCACTCTGTGTTATATAGGCTGAAAGAAACAGCTTTTCTACATGGAAAGTTAATAATGGGCCTTGACATTGCACATGACTCTTCAGTCAGCAGTAAAGGTGAGAAAAATGAAAAAAAAAATCTTCCTTGCATTTTTTTCCTGCTCACTATGGTACTGAGCACAGTACTTTGGTGAAATACCTGAAAATTCACATTACAGCATTATTGCTTTATTTGATTTTAATACACAAACTCTGTATGAAACAAACAGGTGGATGCAATAATTTTTTACAGATTTCTTTTCACCATTTTACTTCACTCTCATCTGTTAGAGCATTTCATGCTGGTGTCCTTTTTCAATCTTCCTTTCCTATACCATGTGCGTCCTCCCTTAAACGTTTCTGGCAGTGATAAGAACACGTGATTCTAAGGTGGTGACTTAGAGCTTTCACCAGTGACTAGGGCCAAGAATGTTACTGGACCATTATAGTATATCTTGCACTTAACTCGTATGTGGAAGGCAGTGGTTGCTGGAAAAGATGAGCTATTGGTTATTCAATGTAGTAGCTCCTGCCCTTGAATCTTGTACTGCAGCTTTTCGTTCCTTTTTTTTCCTCTTTGGAACTTTCTGCTGTTATTGTTGTTATTCCACACTTAACATCTCTGGATTCTATAGGGAAGTGGGCAGGGGAAGGATTTTTCCCCCACTGTGGATCCCTGCATGCCTTCCTCTTTCATCTGTGGGCTTCCTTGCCCACGATTTTCTGCTTGTTAGACAATCTCTTCATGTGGGCTCAGCCTACCTCATAGATTGGGAAGCTAAATATCAGTATCTTAATTTAGTTGAGAGCCCCAAGACACGATTCCTATAGCTCAGTGACCTCAGGATAAAGGAATTCTGGGAATAGTTCAAAAGTAGCAAATGGGAATGAAATGCTAACAGCTCGTCTGCTCCATCACAGGGTGGAGTTCGGGTGGGTCCAAAACCTGTTAATAATGGCACTACTCTCATTTGCTGGCAGTTCTTTTGGGGTACAAGGCAGTCTCTTGTTACCATGTAAGTTGTGTGCAGCAGTGTTGGGTAACTGGAAAAAACAGGAAGGAAAACATTGCACCAACATCAGCAAAGTACAGATTATGGGAAGGAGTGTGGAAACGGAACCAATTTGTGTTGCTCAGACTTCCATTACTCTTTCACTATTCTGCTCTTGCATCAAGGCATGGAATGGGAGGAACCTAGAGCTGAGATTGGTATTTTCTGCTAACTTGTATGTCTGCAGTTGTTTATACCTGAGTGGAACTGAAGTAGATGTGTTATCAACACAGGATGGATGAGCCTAGATCAGCTGGTGGTTCATAAACTGAATTCATCTCAGGGGACACACTGCCACCCAGCTTTCTGCCTTTCCTGTGAGAAGATAAGTTGAGGGAATGGAGATCTTGTTCCTGTGTGCCAGTAATCTGGCACAGAATAGGGAACTGAGTCACCAGTGTGCCCAGGTGACCAAGAAGGCCAGTATTGTATTAGAGGTAGTGTGGCCAGGAGAAGTAGGGCATTGATTGTCCCCCTGTACTTGGCACTGGTGAGGCCACACCTCATATAAAGACTGTGTTCAGTTTTGGGCCCCTCACTGCAAGGAGCACACTGAGGTGTTGGAGGGTGTCCAAAGAAGGGCAACAAAACTGGTGAAGACTCTAGAGAACAAGTCTTACGAGGAGCGGCTGAGGGAACTGAGATTGTTTAGCCTGAGGAAGAAGAGGCTCAGTGGAGACCTTGTTGCTCTCTACAAGTGCCTGAAAAGAGATTGTAGCAAGGTGGGGATTGGTCTCTTCTCTGAAGCAGCAAGCAATAGGACAAGAGGAAATGGACTCAAGTTGCACCAGGGGAGGTTTAGGTTGGATATCAGGAAAAGTTTCTTCCCTGAAAGGGCAGTCAAGCCCTGGAACAGGCTGCCAAGGGCAGCACTTGAGTCACCAGCCCTGGAGATATTTAGATGTGCAGACATGGTGCTTAGGAAGGTGGTTTAGTGGTGGATTTGGCAGTGATGGGTTAATGGTTGGACTCAGTGATCTTAAAGGTCTTTTCCAACATAAACAACTCTATGATTCTATCACTACCAGTCCATGTGGAGACATAGGACTGGAAATATATCTTCTCCTACCATTTCATTCTACACAGAGAGTTTGTTTTGTCTGCAGAGCTCAGGCAGAGAAAGTCCTCAAACTAGACCATTCTGCAGTAGTAATTCTGTGACAGAGGAAAAAGAATATGACTGAGTTTGTACCTGTACAGAGCTTCTGTAATGTTTTAAGACCCACAGGCCAGACTGAAGATGATACTATATAAAAATGAACAGAAGTGGCACTGCTTTCAAGCTCCGTAACAGTCCCCTGTGGGAGCTGACAGGAGGCTGAAGAGTGACGTTCTGGTACCCAGAAATTGCTTCCCAGCTTCCTCCTCCCTGACTTTGTGCTTTACACTAGGGTTTCTTTTTCCCCTTGCATAAGGTGGTTTTTTTTAACTCCCAGTCCCCAGGTGCTCGAGTACCTTTGGGATATATTTTCTGCAGCCCAGGAGGCAGAATGTGTCTCTCTGCCTGAGAGTGATTCTGAGGAGGACCTTGGTGAATGAGCTGGTTTGCACCCAGCCTGCACGTCATATCCCTCTATACTCCTTTTCTGTAGCCAGAGCGTACGCTGCCTCTAACTGGTTAAATGTTCTTCCTGTCCTCTCTCATCTCAGTACAAAAGCCCTTTGCTAACTCCCTCCTCTGACCTTGAGTAACTTCCTCCTGACATACTGTGGATAAGGTGTTAGGTAGTCCCTTGTTCCTCTCAGTGTCTTTTAAACAAGCCTCTGGGACCGTTCAGTAATCCTGCCATCCTGCCTCACCCTAACAACTGGACCCACACCTGCTTCTCCCAAACACCACTCTCAGCAAGTGGGATAAAGAAGAGAGTGTGTGTTTGGGGCAGTGTGTGGGGAAGAGGAGAAGGCTGAGGAGCACAGAAGTGATGGAGCATCCATCATTTGAAGGGCAGCCTCAGACTCAGTGTCCTGTGCTGATTTACAAACATATTGAAACTCTCTTTCTCTCCGATGGAGGATGAAGTATTCAAATATCTCTCTCTGCAAAAGCTGGTGGTGTACTTGGGCTCAGCTGGACTACTCATGCATAGGAGTTCCTTGGAAAAACAGGGGTAAAATACAACTGCTGTCATCATTAAAGTGCAGCAATGTAGCTTTCAGCTCTGTGAAATCTGTGTCTTTTGGACTAATAAAGACTTCTTTCGAATTCAGTCTGCAGGTCAGGCTTGTTCCTGCAATGCAAGTGAGTTAGCTGTGAATTTCCAAAAGGGCCAAAAAAGGAAGGAGCTTTCAAGAAGTTTAATTCTATCAGTGGTGTAGTTACAATTTCTGTGAAACAGAAGTAGGATCTGTGAGTTTGGGGCGCTCTTATCTAAACACGTTTGTACTTCTGTCTGGATGGATGATTCGGGAGTTAGTAGAGTATGAGTTATAAGCTTAGTTATCAAGTGTGTCTGTAGTCTTGCTAGAGTCAGCCTGAGCAATGTGATACAAGATACCAAGGCTACTGGAGTCAAAGTGGGTTCCACGGTGTATGTAAAAATGCATCTGGAGCAACCAAGGGAAAAAGCTGGAAGCGGTTTTTGTGGCACGGTCACCTGAAGATGCTCTAGTGCCCCAGGTTAACATTAGAAATCTCTCTCCCATGACTGTATTTATCTGCTGGTTTTGTTTTAATCCAAAGCCAAATGTGACTTTCTTTTCAACTAGGGAGGATACTTTGCAGTTGTATCAGTCTTCCCGCAGCTCCGAGCGTTCTGGTGTATTGCTTTTATTCCATCATGAGCGGAGTTATGACACGTCACACCCATCCCCGAGATAAATAGGCAATGTAATTTCAGCTGCAGATAAACCTACAGTCACTGGCACACCAGATTTCCCAGAAGAATAGGTGACATGAGTAAGAAGCTGCTTTCAGAGTTATCTATGTGTGCAAGCTTTTTCTTGGAGAATGCTACACTGAGCCGTGTTTGATAAGTGCAGTGCTGGGAGCAGCCTAATTACTTTTGATCCATCCTTTTCAAAATGTGAGTTAACATTAAAGCAGAGGGGAGTTACAGGGTGATGTTATGTAGGTAAGAAAGAGAAAAGTCAACGTACTAATTGCCAAATCTGTTTGTGATTTTGAAAGCCTGGGGGCAGCTGCCATTTCTACTTTACCACTCCAAAACTTCAGTTTCTTTTCTTAGTATCTACTGGAATTAGTAACTAATTGGATTATTTTTCTAGGCTGAATTCAGCAGAGATAGATGTTCTCTTGTATTGTACTTCATAAAAATTGACCTAAATGTCTGTTCAGGACTTTTTACTAGCCATGGTGCAATACCTGGTTAAGGAACTTCCATCCTGCCTCGCTTAAGTGTAGAAGAGACATTTGAGTAGTTGTTTTTCTTGATGCATAACTGTAAAATCATTGTAAGAAAGCCACAGTTAGATCTATTTCAGACCTGCAGTCAGTTTGGCCAGAGAGTTCTCTCCAGCAGTGGCTGCCATCACTGGAGGCTGTGGGGTACCCTTTCTGCTACGAAAGCTTTACTCTGGTTCCAAACTGGTGGAGCTTTTGTTTTAGGTCTTGAAACATGAGGTTCATCATCCTTGCCTGGAACTCTCTGAGATACTAATACTTCTAGCTATAACTGCTTGTGGAGAAACCAACTTCTCAGCTTGCTAACTTGACAGTTTTGATGATGGGTTTCACAATTACAGAGTGCATATTTCCTTGGAACAGTTGCTCAGACTTTCGGTTTCATTTACTATCCCATTGATTTTTGTGTTATAAGCCAGGGCAAAATGATGGCTCAGTAACTTTCCCCTAGGTTTTGATGCATTTTTTTCTTTTTTTATCACACTACTTTCCCATCTGTTTCCTGTGGCAACCAGTTACCTTCTTTGCAGCTTTGCCCTTTATGGTGGGGCTTCTGTCGTTTTCATCTCTCTTCCCTAATTCTCTTCTTTTTTTCTGTCTCTGACATGGGATATTCTACCTTGCGTAGTCTGCTATAGGTAAGGGATGAATCTCTGATTTGAGGGATCTAATCATTGGGCTACTCTCTAAAACATTCAATGTACTTAATGTATTTTTATCCTTGCTATTTGCATATGTAGCAGTTTAAGAATAATAGCAGTGCTTTGAATGTAACAAATGTGTCCGTAACCGTTCACCAGATCCCCGAGTGGTTCTTGATATTGTTTGTGGCATGAATCTGCTGTCTGTCTTTGTTCCACTGGTACTGATAACCGTGCTGTTCCTGTTTGTAGC
Source organism: Actenoides lindsayi (assembly GCA_025331215.1). Taxonomy (NCBI): domain Eukaryota; kingdom Metazoa; phylum Chordata; class Aves; order Coraciiformes; family Alcedinidae; genus Actenoides; species Actenoides lindsayi. The sequence goes on along the minus strand of WTSP01003677.1, from coordinate 81,814 downwards.
CCTTAGGTTGATTAGACTGAATCAACTCAAGGGAGGCTGCGTGGCAGAGATGTTAATCTCATGTTGGTGTTTCCTGTTCGGTGTTGCACAAGGGCTTTGAGCTCGATTGCAGATTGCAAGTGCAGGAGCCTTGTTACCATCTTAGACCACTCTTCCTGTTGAAAGGGATTGGCTTTCAGTAGTTTGCATAGTTATCAGATACTAACAGTTCAAACTCTGCTCGGGTATAGTACCGTGCCTGGGTTTTTTGAGCTGTACCATATTATCACCCTGTCAGATTTTATGATTTTTTTTTAATAGTTTCTTTTTTTTAAGCAGAGTGGATTTTGTGCTATTGTTTTACTACTTGTTCTTTTAGCTTCCTGCCAAATGGTAATGTTTCTATCAAACAATTCAATTTGCTAGGTATTGTTCATAGACTTAGTGCTGCTGTCTTCTCTAAGTGTGAAAATCACAAAGCTTTCTTCATTCTTAAAAAAATAAAGTTGTTTTACTATTCTCTCTAGTATCTTAACAAATCAAAATGTATTCAGTCATGCAGAAATCATATCCTGATTTTTAATCACAGAATTCTTCTTATAGACCAGGAAAGGCAGTTCCTGCTCCAGATGTCAGTACATAACACTAAATAACATAGGTGAGGTTCTACTTAACCCAGGTAAGGTTGTGCATCTTGAGGTTGAGCGCAAGGACTGCTTCTCTCTTCTTGCATCCGAGCAGAAAATGTCTCAGTCATTGTTTTTCAGTGGTGCCCGTGAGTACTGGACCATCCCCATGGGAAAACAGTGTTGTTCACTGTTGGCAAAGTACGTTGCTCGTGCAAGGAGTGTTTCTTGACCAGGGAGTGCTTCTTGTCCACATCTGTCTTCCTGTGCATCTGCCAGGCTTCTCTGATGCTGAGAGAACTTAATTCCAACTTCCAAGGCCAGAGCTCAAAAAATGTAGAGATTTACATCTCAATTTCAAAATAAGGGTATATGTGGAGTAGACATTTAGGAGAGGGAATATGGTTTGTGTGGGTCTGTTGCCAAGCTTAGACATACAGTGCACAGGAGTTTTGTGTCGTCATCCCGGGCAGCAGGGCTGGTTCTTGTGAAGAGGAAATGGTTGAAGGCCCCCTTACAGGGGCACCTGAGTAGATGCAAGTTGGTCTTTGGAAACAGCAACAAAGTGTGTGAAGGATGAAAGACAGACAGAACAAAAGGCAGTCACTAACATACAAGGAGAAGTAGGAACAAATACACAGAAACCATATTTTTTCATTGAGTGTGCTTAAATACAAAGATGCCAGAAGTACTAAAAGCACAATAAAATACGAGAGTTTTGTTATTCATCTCTCTTCATTTCTATTTAAATTATTTTTATCAGCAAAGAGGCTGCTAAATCTGAAGTTGGCTTCTGGTAAATGGTGAGGTGAATTAATGTATTGATGAGTCAAAATACAGCGAGTCAATATTTATGTATTATATAAACTTGTGAAAGTTTTACTATGCATAAACTAAATAGTGAGACTTGGTGATTAGAATAGCAAGCTGAGAAAATGCCCTAACACCTCTGATACTCAGTATGAGAAACGTGGGAGTATTAAAAAAAAGGAAAAAAAAAAAAAAAAGAAAAAGGGTTTTCCTGACAGCTCAGTGAAGATTTGAGAATTGTGACATTTTGGGGAAATAAACCCCAAAGAATAGCTTTGCCTGTATGATTGGATTACTACAAAAAATGGTCTAGAAGACATCAGTTTGAAAGGCAATCATTTTAAAAATAGGTTAGGTTTCACATGTATGCCTTCCTTAGCATGTTTATTCTTGACGACCACTATTTCCTCTTTTTATTTTAATTCTGGTTCTTTTTCTCTGCTTAAAATCTTATGAATAACATGGGAAATTTATTGTAAAAATACTGTCCTTTTTTTTTTTTTTCCTCTTCAGTTTATTGCAGTCATTTTAAGAATTACTACTATTAGTATTATATACAGAAAAACTTAACAGAAAAGCTACTGTTCAGTGGCTGTAGGGGAGGACTGAGCATGAAACCCAACATTCTTCTCCGGACTTCAGAAAATCTTTTCCGCTTTTTTGTTAATAATAGCTCTTACACCTGTAGGTTTCACTTTGAGTTTCTGGTTTGAATAAGTTGAAGGCTGTTCATAAAAGTCAAAAGGATTTGCTGCTTTGAAATGCAGCAACATCTCCCTTGAAATGGGATAGTTCCCAAATGTGGATGTTGCTTTGTCTGTTCCTGCTGTGACAATCAAATAAAAGAGTGGAGTCAAAGGGGAGGAGGGTGGATGGACACTGTTCTGCAGTGCCATGTTTTGGGGACTCATTTTACCACCATATGCTTATCTAGCTCTTGACAAAACCTGTGATGGATTTGGAGAGTTCTCATATCAGTTTAAGAGATCATTCAGTGTGTTTTAACATAAAAATATTTGGTGACGGTGATGTTAATTTTGTATTCCCAAACCAAGAAAAATTCAAGAGGAAAAAAACCCCCCAACATACCTGTAGAGAAAATGGCTTGGTGAAAACATGGCTTTATCAGTCTGGTGATTATGATGGGTGTCCGTTCATTGAAAGTGACACTTAAAAGGGACACTGATGTATTTCCTTCTCAAAGTGTATTTTTGAGCCTTCCCCTGTGTGCTTATAGTCAAACCCCCCACCCCTAGTATTAAATGTCATTTATTTGAATCGAGAAGGAAAGGTCATCAGTGACTAACTCAGCTCCAATGTACAGTGGAAATTCTTACAGAATTCTTTGCACATTACTTTTTCACAGAATCCAGTGTTTCTGAAAATTCAGAAAATTACATAATTGCAAAGAAAGAAGCTTTGCACTTACTAGAACCTGCAAAAATCCTGTGATTTGGTGAAAGTGTTGTAGGATCCAATGTTCAGTTCTCTTGCCTTTTTGGAGGTTTGGTTTTGTTAACTACAGAAGAAAGTTCTTGGGTGTTTTTGGTTCTTTTTTTCCTTTTTAGACAGTTCTTACTCTTCAGCTTGATAAAGTCTCCTGGCTGTGACTGAAGGCTATTTGTGGTTTTTTCACGGTTATATTTGTATTCTGGAAATATATAGCAGAGCAGAATTTCATTTTGTCAAAGGAACCTGTATGAAGACTTTTTCCTGAAAGCAGATCTAGCCAGTGCTTAAAAAACCTGCAAAAACATACAAATGGCTAGAGCTTATAATAGTCCCCTCGCAGATATTTTGTTCTCCTAAATCAGAAAACAGGAAAACATACAATTTTTCAGTATTATTGAAGCACCGATGAGATACTTGTTAGTATGAACTGCAGCTCCATTTTTTTGTCACATAACAAACCTGACTTCACTCTGCCCGACCAAAGAAGTGCCTCTTTATCTATCCTTTGTAAGAAAAATGGATTCTCCCAAGTGCCAGGTGTGTGGGAGGCTACACAGCTCTTGATTCCAATAAATGAGTTAAGATCCAGTAGTCGTTTACCCAACCACTGTATCGCTGACTCTACAGCCGTGGAATTTTGTATGGAAATCTCTGTAGAACGGTGCTACAAGAGTGAGCCATCCAGTGAGGGTTTGTCAGCTGGAAGTGAAGCAGCTAAGATGACTTCAGCTCTCCATTCATCCCCTCAGTCACGGGTGACACGTGTTCCCCGTTACACGGGCGTAGCTGGGCCATCAGCACCACTGGGCAGGGGTTACCCTCAACCCTGCCAAACACATCTTATTAAAATGTTTTTAACAGCATCCAGTTCCCAGATCTTTAAGTCTTTGATTTCCAGGATCTAAGAGAACTGTGAAAGTTCAAAATTGATTTCTCAGTTGCCTGTGCCTTGTTTAGTTACACCAGATACAAAAAAAAAGGTGTAAAGCAGGCAGAATATGCACTGAGCCTGACTGATGAACGGTGTAGACGCTTACTCCTAATGAATTCTGGTGTCAGAGATAACACAAGTGGTAAAAGGACAAGTGGAAATCAGGCTGGTCTTGCTTATGTAGATGCCAGAAAGACCACGTCCAAAGAAAGCAAAGTAGCTCAGATTGCTCCAGTATTAACTATGATATTTAAGACACACTACCAGATATTTCTCAAACAACAGATGCTAAGTTTAGTGGTTCAGTGGCCTTTTACTATTTAACAATGAAATAGTTATGTGACTCAAGATGCTCTATTAAAGGAAAAATACTCAGATTGAAGAACAGGATACTTGCTGGTCTTCTTTTCTTGCCAGTCTTTATATTCATTAGAGTTCTTCCTGTCCTGAGTTGATTGCTTTCTTGCATCAGGTTGGTTCCTCATCCTGTAAGGTGCTCTAGTGAGTTGACCTTGGCTGGCCATCAGTTGTCCACCAAGCTGCTATATCACTCCCCCTCAGCAAAACAGAGGGAGAAAATGCACTGGAAAAGCTCGTGGATTGAAAAAAGGACAGGGAGATCACTTAGCAATTACAGTTGAACAAAACAGGCTCAACATAGGGAAATTAATTTATGGCCAGTTAATAACACAGTAGGATAATGTCCTTCAGGAACAGACTGCTCCACTGTGGATGACCCATGGGATCGCAGGTCCTGCCAGAAAACAGGAGCTGCTGGGGAATCTCTGCTCCTCCCCCTCCTTCATTGACCTTAGTGTCTGCAGGGCTACTTGTCCTACATTTTCTCACTCCTCTCTTACAGCTGCTGTGCAGCTTTTTTTTTACCCTTGCCTAAATAAATTGTCGCAGAGGTGCCACCAGCATCACTGATGGGCTCAGCTTTGGCTAGCACCAAGTCCAGCTTGGAACCATCTGGAACTGTCTCTCACTGACACAGGGACAGCTTCTGGTGTCTTCTCACAGAAGCCACCCCTGGAGCTCCTGCCACCAAAACCTTGCCACATAAACCCGATACAGGTGCCCACAAACCTAGGGAACCAATAGGACTTCCATGGTTAAAGTTTGACCCCAATTTGAATCCTAGTTTAATGCAATTAGTACCAGAGTTCTCAATCCCTTGGAGGCTTGAACCATTTAAGAAAATTACGTTTATAGTTCTTGACTCTGGCAGTGTTCCCTGTCACACCCTTTTACACTGCTTCTCTCCCTGCAAAGAAACAAACTGATGCTGAAGAGGAAGAGGATTACCACAGAAGTTGTATCTTCCCAGTATCTCAGCAGTACCAGTGTGTGTCTTCTCACCCCCCTCTTGCAAGAAGAGACACCATGCAGCATGTACCCATTTTCCTTGTCTCAGTGCTCTCCCTCAGATGTCTTGAGGTTAAGTAAGGCTGGAGTTCTCTCACTGCACTAGTATTTGAAAGAAAATACAGAGAAATATGGAGACAAAAAGCTGGTCATTTCCCTAAGCACAGCCAGGTCCTGCACTAGGTAATGCCTAATAAACTCTTGTTGTATTAGTCGTCTAAGCCAAAGAGAGCAAGCTTTCTAGATAAAACATTCAGGAATTTCTCAACCTCAAACTTTGTTTCACTCTCCTTATCTCACTAGTTACATTTCTTTGATATTTAAGGTACAACTGTGGCTCACTAGCTAGTGAACTCCAAGCGAGTGTAGCTCCCAAGTGTGTGTTGAAGCATACACAGGATTGAGATTCTGATCTGTCAGTACTTGTTTCTAACGTGGGGATGGAGGTTAAGTCATGAAGAGTTGCTTTAAAGTTAATTGGGAGTGCTGTGTAAAAGAACGTTGCACATTCTCTGGTTTTGACCGTTGCTGACTTTGAAATGAGCTTATGATGATTCCTTGTCTGTGGATTTTTTTTTTCTTTCAGATGGAGCAAACCTGTGATGATATAGATGAAATGTTCAGCAATTTACTTGGGGAGATGGACATGCTGACTCAGGTAAACAATTTATATTTTTCCATCAAGATTAGGAAAATAGCTATGGTGTGTTAGAGAAAAGAGGCAGCTTTTCTCTATTTTCCACATATCCCCATTCTGAATAAATATAGAGACATTATTGTGAAAAACCTTCAACTGAATTTCCTTGCTTGACATTTAAAACAAGTGGCCCGAAGAATAAGGTACTATCAGTGCAGGCTGGGTTGTTAAAGAAACCTGACTGCTTATGAAAGATGCTTTCTCCAAAAAAACCCCAAATAAACAATTTGAATTCCTCTGGACTCCTTCCCAAGGAATTAAAAGATTCTGTCAAAACAAGAAGTGTTTGAGTCAGAATTTTCAGGTATGAATGCTTTGCATACATGGGTAAGTGGGGTGGAGCCTGAGTGTCAAATACAAACTTTGGAAATGACAGCAACATTTTGAATGTATGCCTAGGAGTAACCTTTAGATCTGGCAAAAGAAGAAGTTACAGTTAGGATGGCATTCAGTAATTTATAGAGACATTATTGCCAGTGCAGAATACACTCTTGAAACTATAAACCAGCACAAGCCTATTTCTAAACCTGTAGTCATGGAATACATTCTGCAAAACCTGACGAAAGGAGAAGTTTTATTGCTATAAAAAAACCCCACAAAATCAATAGATTTGTTGTATTTTAATTGAATGTACGTTTGCAAGCACTTAAGCTGTCATCTTGGATTCTGTATGAGTTTACTCATGTGGCTGTAAGCAGCTTTGTTTTGAGGAGGCTTTCCTCTTGGTAAATGCCAGTGCTTGTCAAATTACCAATAATTCTGAGCCACAAAATAGGAACTGTGCTGAAACTTGTGTGAAAGCCAAGATTTCACATGACATTCTTAGCTGTCTAATCACAATATTTTACCCCTTGGTAACCTCTTTGCTTTTTAAGGGCTTCTTATAACCGTGCATATTTATTTTATGTATGTATACATATAAAGAGAGAGGGGTTTAAGGTAATTTTGTTTCATCATTATGCCTTAAAAATTAACAAAAGACTGTGATAAACTTTACCTCTTCAGGTCGGATGCAGCACTGTTACAAGTGCAGGTGATGGGAAGGGAGTGAGAAAGAGAATCCCTTCTCTCTCCACTCATTGATGTAGTACTGGGTGGGATGGGATGTTTTCCTAAGATGGAGATTGATGACTCCTCTCTGAAGTGCTGCCATCACCTCTTAGCTCAGCCTTGTATGGGAGAAGGAGGCAGGCATGTCTGAAAGCCTGAAGACTTTAAGTTAACAGACTTGCATCTATTAATTCCTTTAGACACTTAATTTCCAAAATGAGACTGTAGATAGTTTATCACCCTTTTTCACCAATCTTTCTGTTCCTACAGTGAGTGTAAATGATAGAAGCACACAGAGATGCCTTCATATTGCATAGCAAGGCTGAAAAAGAAATGCAAATTCAGAATTGGGCTTTTTTGCTATTTCTGTGTAGTACATTTGAAACTTCTTTTAGCATTTTGATTGTTTCTTCTTTTATTTCCCTTTGCATGTACTTTCTTCACACACCCACACACACCCTGTATTTCTATGGCCATTATGTGAAGGTGATGAAGGGAGTGGAACATCTCTCTCATGAGGAAAGGTTGAGAGGCCTGGGGCTGTTCATCCTGGAAAAGAGAAGACTGAGAGGGGATCTTATCAATGTTTAGAACTATCTGAAGGGTGGATGTCAAGTAGAAGGGGCCAGGCTCTTTGCAGTGGTGTCCTGGGATAGGACGAGAGGTAATGATCACAAACTTGAACAGATGTGTATACAGCTAAACAACTGCTCTCTACAACTACCTGAAGGGAGGTTGTAGTGAGGTGGGTGTTGGTCTCTTCTCCCAGGTAACCAGTGATAGGACAAGAGAAAGTGGGCTTGAGTTGCACCAGGGGAGGTTTAGGTTGGATATTAGGAAAATTTCCTTTCCTGAGAGAGTGGTGAGGCCTTGGAACAGGCTGCCCAGGGAGGGGGTGCAATTACCATCCCTGGAGGTGTTCAAAAACCATCTAGATGTGGCACTTCTTCAAGGCATGATTTAGTGGTCATGATAATGTTTAATAGACAGTTGGACTTGATGATCTTGAGGGTCGTTTCCAACCTTAATGATTCTATGAGTCTGTGACACTTTTTAAACACCGTCCCCCTGCCCCCCTTAAAAAAGACCCCACCAAAACCTAAAATCAGTCTGGCTTTATCCCCTCTGACTGTTAGAAACAGCCCTAGCCTCTGCTGTTCCCCACACGGAGCCCGGGTGTTGCCTGAGAAGAGTGGCAGTTGGCGTGGGTCAACATATTGAGAAGCAGGCAAACCATTAAATGCAGCAGTATTGTGAGACAGCGCTTGAACCCTTGTCCTGGCCTTATTTTGTTTACCAGTCTAGTCATAATCCCAGAAACTAGTGTGTGTCCTTCTGTTCCTTAAAGAGTCAATGTCATCGGGCAAATGCAGGTAATTCATTTACAAAAGCTAATGTCTGTAATAGTGATCATGTCATCAGGTACCTGTTTTTCTTTCCTTCTTCTTTAACAGAGTTTAGGAGTGGAGACTGTCCAACCTCCGTCCCCCAAAGTGTCCAACAATGAGTTTAGCTTTACAGTTGGTTTTAAAGATTTAAATGGTAAGTAGCTGTATGGAGTCTTTCATGCTTTTTATGTTTATTTAAAATACCTCACAGTAGCAAACAAGGGGAAAAATTCAAACACCCTTGATCAGAAAAACCAAACAACCAACAAACAACCCAAACGAGAAAAACCCAACCCTGTTTTGTTGGAGAGGGAGTTACAATTCTGTGTCTTAATTTAGGAAACTTCAAGAGGGCCACATTTATTTTTTTAGAGGGACATTACTCAGTCTTATATAGGAGTCAGACTTTTCAAAACGTCTCGGCGTAGAGGAAAGCAAAACTGAAAAGTCCCCCAAATAAGTTCCTAAATCTCAGCCTTTTCTTATTTAAAGATTTATCTTAATAGAAGACAAAGATCTTGTGTGGGGTCAGAGCTGCATAAGTATTTTTGTCAAGTGGAAGTATCAGCTTCCACTTTATGTTGCTTATTCTCACTCTGGTTTGCACTGTCAGTTTTGCATGTATTGCTGCTTGCTGAGGCTGTGTGATGAACTAAATGAAGGGACTTAGATCTAAGTTTTAGTGGAAAATCTTCCTTTTAGTTTTCCTTGCTTTTTATTGTTTTTACTGGGGGCAGTTTGGTTGCATTTGCCCGAGTTGGTTTTAACCTGTGTTTTTGTCCCAGAATCAGCTCACTGTCAAGCTTCCTAATGCCTCTACCAACAAAGTGAGTAGAGGTTATGTGAACAGAGAGGATCATAACCCAACTTTCTCATTGAAAAAAGCTTATGAGAATACTCTGTTAGCGTAACAGGTAAAGCAGAGTAAACTGAGATGGTTTAGTGACATGTTCACACTTAGTCTGGTGAATGATCTGTTCTTTGTTGGACTATATTAGCATTTTTGAGTATCTAGTTCAACGCTTTCCATGCCTTTCTAAAATCCCACTTAAGGATTTCCCAATTTGTGATTTTTAATTTTTTTTTAAACTAAACTCTTGAAAGAGATTTAAACCACTGAATCTGTTGGTTCTTGAAGAACCCTTCTCTTCTAGAGGATGTTATTCCACAGGCTGTCTTGTACCATGGCTAGTTCAAACAAAGAAGAAATTGGATATGACGTTCCAGGACAGGATTTTATCTTCTACTCTGACAGAGTAGAAAAAAAGCAAAACTTATATTATTTCTATCTGGTTGATAAGATACTTTTGAAAAGAGACTGTTTTGTTTGTTCTTCGCTTCAAGGATCCTCAAAACCCTGGGATGCTACCTGAAGTATGACACAGATGCTGATCATAAGCTTACTGATGTGCTACAAATGATACCATACAATTTCCTGTGTCTTAGAACTCTCTGTTTTTGCTTCATGTTAACTTTAAAGTTATAGAATAGTAGTAATGTATGAAGTTATTCTTGATCTAGGCCTCAGTTATACGTTTTGTTGTTCTCTGTACTAAAACTTGCTAAGTATTTAAGTGTCTGCTTAAGTAAGTCCCCTAATGGGAGCTAATGGAATTTCATGCCCAGAAACCTTGCTGGACCAGGGCCAGGTTTTGTAACATCAGAAGGGCCTGAGACTGTATCACTGAAAGTGAAGCTGCCTGTCCTGTTTAATTTGTATTCATAGAGTTCCTTGTACTCTGAACTTCAGTATGACCAGATTAATGGCTATTTCTAAAATACATTGCTTTCTTGAACCTGTTAAAAATGTTATATCCTTTCACATAATCCTTATATCTTACAGTAACTATGCCTTCTGCAATTTGATTCCACTGAACTGGAAACACACAGTGTTTTGTATTGCACTCACTCTGATACATTTTGTGGTTTCCTTTACAGAATCCCTTAGTGCACTAGAGGACAAAGACCTGGATGCTTTAATGGCAGATCTTGTAGCAGACATAAATGATGTTGAACAGAGAACTTTACAAGCTCAGAAAGCTTCTTCTGGCAACCAGCAAAGTATGGTCACTCAGCCTTCAACAGGCTTGGGTAGTGACATTCATTCTAAATCAGATCTCTATGTTACCATTACTGGACAGTTTGGGGATGACTTGCCCCCTCCACCTCCAGACCCTGATTTAGACCTTCCACCACCACCACCACCACCTCCTCCTGAGCCACTCACCCAGGTAAGCCTGGATGGAACCTTGATCTAAGTGTTCAATAGTTCTTGTCATTTTGCAAGTGGTATTTGGCACCGGAACAAAAGTGGATATCCCAGGTAGAAACATTTTGGTAAGGTTTTGCAGTGAAGAAACATGCATGACCTGTGAAGTGAGAGTTTTCTCTGATTGTGGGCTCAGCAGTTTTTGCCTCTTCTTGACCTATTGCCCATTCCTTTGCCTTTCTCATCATTTTGATAGCCCCAAACAGGCATAAATCATTGCAAATGGTTTACTGTAATGGAAAACTTGTCACTGAATTTTTTTTAGTAAGTCCACACCAGTTAATACCATCTCATAGAGAACTTGCTTTGGCATCAGTGCAAAGCACGGCCAAAGATCCCACCATTTTATGAAGATGTCAGTGTGCTTGTTCATTGCAGTCTGTGTTATGGGTACTGATGAGGCAGTTCTGTGGATGTTTCCCAGATCCATCCCTGGCCTAACTGATTTCTTGCAATAGGAAAAGCTGTTCAGTAAAAAAAAAAACCAGCTGTTGAGTAAAAGTCAGTATTTGCCAGGAGGCTGAGTGCCTGGCTGAGCACAGAAGTACCTCTCCTAATCCCAACACAGAATCTGCTTTTGTTGGTCCTGTCTTTGAAGGGAAATAATGAAGACCATCTGCAATATGGGACAAATGCTCTCTGCTTAGGAAGTGCCGAAGTTATCAGTGGGTACTATTTATGAACCATTGGCTTACACTGAAATCTCAGCCTGACCACAACCTCCTCCATGGCTGTGTTTCTTGCAGAGCTTTTTTAATTACTAATATCAAATGTGATAGTTCTAGTACAAGCAGTAGAAGTTCATTTCTTTGACATGAGGATGTGGAGAGGCAGATGGTGTAAGAATTTGCCCTGTCACAGCTCACAGGAGATTATGTGTGTTAGAAGAGTGAGGCAGCCCAAAAAGAATGAATCTGAAATAATGAAAGATCTAAAAGTATCTCTTTCAGTATTTTTATGCATGAGAACTGATAGAGGATGTTTACATTTGGGGAATAGAAGGATTTTAAGGACAATGAGAAGTGCTCTCTCAGCCCACGTAGAACTGTACTGGTCACTTTTGCTTAAAACCGTGGACAATTCATTGCAGTTTAAAAGTCCACACAAACTGAATATGAGTCACTTCAGCATCACTGCTGCCCCTGTGCTTAGCATCATACAGCAGACCTATTTAGCAAAACAAACAGAAAATTTGGGAGGAAGAGGACTTTCTGATTATACAAAAAGTGATTCACTGGATAAAGCCCCATTTAGTGCACAGGACCTTTCAGTGCTGTTTGAAGAGTGAAACTTGTAAACATGTGGGAGGAACTTTGCCGTTTTTCTGTATCTCAAAGATAATAGTTAACTTCCTATCTTAAAGGACTATCAACATTTGCAAAAACAACAGCTAGACAGCTTCAGAAACCAAAGTCTTTTATTTAACTGGTATAATTGATACAGGAGAGGTGCTGTCAAGGTGAGTTCTATCCATTGTCCTACAAACAATGTCCTCTTCTTGATTCAGACTTACAACCTTTGAGGAATGTCATGGTTTAGGGTCAGGGCAGCCCCTTAGACCTGTAACAGATGCTCTCTGTTAACCCCCCTCCCTCCTCAAAGGGGAAGGGAAAGGGAATAAGGGAGAGAGACTTAGTGATTAGAAAAGGAAACTAGAACAGCTTTAATGAAGATGAAATTAATAATAATAAAAATGGAATATATACAAATATAT